>JAUIMM010002639.1:0-34928 GCA_031769625.1 Taudactylus pleione | reverse complement strand
AAAGTATGCATTATTGTTGTTTACATTGCTTTCAATGCATCTTGGCCTAAAACGAGCATTTGCTGTTTTCTCTTAAAAGCAACATGGGAGAAAAACCATTGCACATCACATTTGTGGGACTTGGTCTTCAACACAATCTGTGAAATTTTGAGCTGTCTGTGTTTGCTACAAGAGGAGATATCACAAAGTATGCACTTTTGTTGTTTCCATTCGTTTCAATGCATTTTGACCTAAAACGAGCATTTGCTGTTTTCTCTTAAATGCAACAAGGGAGAAAAACCATTTCACATCACTTTTGTGGGTCTTGATCTTCAACACATCCCGTGAAATTTTGAGCTGTCTGTGTTTGCTACAAGAGGAGATATCACAAAGTACTCACTTTTGTTGTTTCCATTGCTTTCAATGCATTTTGGCCAAAAATGAGCATTTGCTGTTTTCTCTTAAATGCAACATGGGAGAAAAACCATTTCACAACACGTTTGTGGGTCTTGGTCTTCAACACATCCAGTGAAATTTTGAGCTGTCTGTGTTTGCTACAAGAGGAGTAATCACAAAGTATGCGCTTTTGTTGTTTCCATTGGTTTCAATGCATTTTGGCCTAAAATTAGCATTTGCTGTTTTCTCTTAAACGCAACATGGGAGAAAAAACATTTCACATCACATTTGTGGATCTTGGTCTTCAACACAATTTGTGAAATTTTGTGTTGTCTGTGTTTGCTACAAGAGGAGATATCACAAAGATTGCTCTTTTTGTTGTTTCCATTGGTTTCAATGCATTTTGGTCTAAAACGAGCATTTGCTCTTTTCTCTTAAATGCAACATGGGAGAAAGACAATTTCACATCATATTTGTGGGTCTTGGTCTTCAACACAATCTGTGAAATTTTGAGCTGTCTGTGTTTGCTACAAGAGGAGTTATCACAAAGTATGCATTATTGTTGTTTACATTGCTTTCAATGCATCTTGGCCTAAAACGAGCATTTGCTGTTTTCTCTTAAAAGCAACATGGGAGAAAAACCATTGCACATCACATTTGTGGGTCTTGGTCTTCAACACAATCTGTGAAATTTTGTGCTGTCTGTGTTTGCTACAAGAGGAGTTATCACAAAGATTGCGCTTTTTGTTGTTTACATTGGTTTCAATGCATTTTGGCCTAAAATGAGCATTTGCTGTTTTCTGTTAAACACAACATGGGAGGAAAACCATTTCACATAACGTTTGTGGGTCTTGGTCTTCAACACAATCTGTGAAATTTTGAGATGTCTGTGTTTGCTACAAGAGGAGATATCACAAACTATGCGCTTTTGTTGTTTCCATTGGTTTCAATGCATTTTGACATAAAACGAGCATTTGCTGTTTTCTCTTAAACGCAACAAGGGAGAAAAACCATTTCACATCACATTTGTGGTTCTTGGTCTTCAACACAATCTGTGAAATTTTGAGCTGTCTGTGTTGGCTACAAGAGGAGATATCACAAAGTATGCTCTTTTGTTGTTTCCATTCGTTTCAATGCATTTTGGTCTAAAACGAGCATTTGCTCTTTTCTCTTAAACGCAACATGGGAGAAAGACAATTTCACATCAAATTTGTGGGTCTTGGTCTTCAACACAATCTGTGAAATTTTGAGCTGTCTGTGTTTGCTACAAGAGGAGTTATCACAAAGTATGCATTATTGTTGTTTACATTGCTTTCAATGCATCTTGGCCTAAAACGAGCATTTGCTGTTTTCTCTTAAAAGCAACATGGGAGAAAAACCATTTCACATCACATTTGTGGGTCTTGGTCTTCAACACAATCTGTGAAATTTTGAGCTGTCTGTGTTTGCTGCAAGAGGAGATATCACAAATATTGCACTTTTTGTTGTTTCCATTGGTTTCAATGCATTTTGGCCTAAAATGAGCATTTGCTGTTTTCTCTTAAACGCAACAGGGGAGAAAAACCATTTCACATCACATTTGTGGATCTTGGTCTTCAACACAATTTGTGAAATTTTGTGTTGTCTGTGTTTGCTACAAGAGGAGATATCACAAAGATTGCGCTTTTTGTTGTTTCCATTGGTTTCAATGCATTTTGGCCTAAAATGAGCATTTGCTGTTTTCTGTTAAAAACAACATGGGAGAAAAACCATTTCACATAACGTTTGTGGGTCTTGGTCTTCAACACAATCTGTGAAATTTTGAGATGTCTGTGTTTGTTACAAGAGGAGATATAACAAACTATGCGCTTTTGTTGTTTCCATTGGTTTCAATGCATTTTGACATAAAACGAGCATTTGCTGTTTTTCTCTTAAACGCAACAAGGAGAAAAACCATTTCACATCACATTTGTGGGTCTTGGTCTTCAACACAATCTGTGAAATTTTGAGCTGTCTGCGTTTTGCTACAAGAGGAGATATCACAAAGTATGCGCTTTTGTTGTTTCCATTGGTTTCAATGCGTTTTGGACTAAAACGAGCATTTGCTGTTTTCCCTTAAATGCAACATGGGAGAAAAAACATTTCACATTACATTTGTGGGTCTTCGTCTTCAACACAATCTGTGAAATTAAGAGCTGTCTGTGTTTGCTACAAGAGGAGAGATCACAAAGTATGCGCTTTTGTTGTTTCCATTCGTTTCAATGCATTTTGGTCTAAAATGAGCATTTGCTCTTTTCTCTTAAACGCAACATGGGAGAAAGACAATTTCACATCACATTTGTGGGTCTTGGTCTTCAACACAATCTGTGAAATTTTGAGCTGTCTGTGTTTGCTACAAGAGGAGTTATCACAAAGTATGCATTATTGTTGTCTACATTGCTTTCAATGCATTTTGGCCTAAAACGAGCATTTGCTGTTTTCTCTTAAAAGCAACATGGGAAAAAAACCATTTCACATCACATTTGTGGGTCTTGGTCTTCAACACAATCTGTGAAATTTTGAGCTGTCTGTGTTTGCTACAAGAGGAGATATCACAAAGTATGCGCTTTTGTTGTTTCCATTGGTTTCAATGCATTTTGGCCTAAAATGAGCATTTGCTGTTTCTGTTAAACACAACATGGGAGAAAAACCATTTCACATCACATTTGTGGATCTTGGTCTTCAACACAATCTGTGAAATTTTGTGCTGTCTGTGTTTGCTACAAGAGGAGATATCACAAAGTATGCACTTTTGTTGTTTCCATTGGTTTCAATGCATTTTGGCCTAAAATGAGCATTTGCTGTTTTCTCTTAAATGCAACATGGGAGAAAAACCATTTCACATCACATTTGTGGATCTTGGTCTTCAACACAATCTGTGAAATTTTGTGCTGTCTGTGTTTGCTACAAGAGGAGTTATCACAAAGATTGCGCTTTTTGTTGTTTCCATTGGTTTCAATGCATTTTGGCCTAAAATGTGCATTTGCTGTTTTCTGTTAAACACAACATGGGAGAAAAACCATTTCACATCACATTTGTGGGTCTTGGTCTTCAACACAATCTGTGAAATTTTGAGCTGTCTGTGTTTGCTACAAGAGGAGTTATCACAAAGTATGCATTATTGTTGTTTACATTGCTTTCAATGCATTTTGGCCTAAAATGAGCATTTGCTGTTTTCTCTTAAAAGCAACATGGGAAAAAAACCATTTCACATCACATTTGTGGGTCTTGGTCTTCAACACAATCTGTGAAATTTTGAGCTGTCTGTGTTTGCTACAAGAGGAGATATCACAAAGTATGCATTATTGTTGTTTACATTGGTTTCAATGCATTTTGGCCTAAAATGAGCATTTGCTGTTTTCTCTTAAATGCAACATGGGAGAAAAACCATTTCACATCACATTTGTGGATCTTGGTCTTCAACACAATCTGTGAAATTTTGTGCTGTCTGTGTTTGCTACAAGAGGAGATATCACAAAGTATGCACTTTTGTTGTTTCCATTGGTTTCAATGCATTTTGGCCTAAAATGAGCATTTGCTGTTTTCTCTTAAATGCAACATGGGAGAAAAACCATTTCACATCACATTTGTGGATCTTGGTCTTCAACACAATCTGTGAAATTTTGTGCTGTCTGTGTTTGCTACAAGAGGAGTTATCACAAAGATTGCGCTTTTTGTTGTTTCCATTGGTTTTAATGCATTTTGGACTTAAATGAGCATTTGTTGTTTTCACTTAAATGCAACATGGGAGAAAAACCATTTCACATCACATTTGTGGGTCTTGGTCTTCAACACAATCTGTGAAATTTTGAGCTGTCTGTGTTTGCTACAAGAGGAGATTTCACAAAGTATACGCTTTTGTTTCCATTGGTTTCAATGCATTTTGGTCTAAAACGAGCATTTGCTCTTTTCTCTTAAACGCAACATGGGAGAAAAACCATTTCACATCACATTTGTGGGTCTTGGTCTTCAACACAATCTGTGAAATTTTGTGCTCTTTGTTTGCTGCAAGAGGAGATATCACAAATATTGCACTTTTTGTTGTTTCCATTGGTTTCAATGCATTTTGGCCTAAAATGAGCATTTGCTGTTTTCTGTTAAACACAACATGGGAGAAAAACCATTTCACATAACGTTTGTGGGTCTTGGTCTTCAACACAATCTGTGAAATTTTTAGATGTCTGTGTTTGCTACAAGAGGAGATATCACAAAGTATGCACTTTTGTTGCTTCCATTGGTTTCAATGCATTTTGACCTAAAACGAGCATTTGCTGTTTTCTCTTAAACGCAACAAGGGAGAAAAACCATTTCACATCACTTTTGTGGGTCTTGATCTTCAACACATCCCGTGAAATTTTGAGCTGTCTGTGTTTGCTACAAGAGGAGATATCACAAAGTATTCGCTTTTGTTGTTTCCATTGCTTTCAATGCATTTTGGCCTAAAACGAGCATTTGCTGTTTTCTTTTAAATGCAACATGGGAGAAAAACCATTTCACAACACGTTTGTGGGTCTTGGTCTTCAACACATCCAGTGAAATTGTGAGCTGTCTGTGTTTGCTACAAGAGGAGATATCACAAAGTATGCGCTTTTGTTGTTTCCATTGGTTTCAATGCATTTTGGCCTAAAACGAGCATTTACTGTTTTCTCTTAAATGCAACATGGGAGAAAAACCATTTCACATCACATTTGTGGGTCTTGGTCTTCAACACAATCTGTGAAATTTTGAGCTGTCTGTGTTTGCTACAAGAGGAGTTATCACAAAGTATGCAATATTGTTGTTTACATTGCTTTCAATGCATTTTGGCCTAAATCGAGCATTTGCTGTTTTCTCTTAAACGCAACATGGGAGAAAAACCATTTCACATCACATTTGTGGATCTTGGTCTTCAACACAATTTGTGAAATTTTGTGTTGTCTGTGTTTGCTACAAGAGGAGATATCACAAAGATTGCACTTTTTGTTGTTTCCATTGGTTTCAATGCATTTTGGCCTAAAATGAGCATTTGCTGTTTTCTGTTAAACACAACATGGGAGAAAAACCATTTCACATAATGTTTGTGGGTCTTGGTCTTCAAAACAATCTGTGAAATTTTGAGATGTCTGTGTTTGCTACAAGAGGAGATATCACAAAGTATGCGCTTTTGTTGTTTCCATTGGTTTCAATGCATTTTGGACTAAAACGAGCATTTGCTGTTTTCCCTTAAATGCAACATGGGAGAAAAACCATTTCACATTACATTTGTGGGTCTTCATCTTCAACACAATCTGTGAAATTAAGAGCTGTCTGTGTTTGCTACAAGAGGAGATATCACAAAGTATGCGCTTTTGTTGTTTCCTTTCGTTTCAATGCATTTTGGTCTAAAATGAGCATTTGCTCTTTTCTCTTAAATGCAACATGGGAGAAAGACAATTTCACATCACATTTGTGGGTCTTGGTCTTCAACACAATCTGTGAAATTTTGAGCTGTCTGTGTTTGCTACAAGAGGAGTTATCACAAAGTATGCATTATTGTTGTTTACATTGGTTTCAATGCATTTTGGCCTAAAACGAGCATTTACTGTTTTCTCTTAAATGCAACATGGGAGAAAAACCATTTCACATCACATTTGTGGGTCTTGGTCTTCAACACAATCTGTGAAATTTTGAGCTGTCTGTGTTTGCTACAAGAGGAGTTATCACAAAGTATGCAATATTGGTGTTTACATTGCTTTCAATGCATTTTGGCCTAAATCGAGCATTTGCTGTTTTCTCTTAAAAGCAACATGGGAAAAAAACCATTTCACATCACTTTTGTGGATCTTTGTCTTCAACACAATCTGTGAAATTTTGTGCTGTCTGTGTTTGCTACAAGAGGAGTTATCACAAAGATTGCGCTTTTTGTTGTTTCCATTGGTTTCAATGCATTTTGGCCTAAAATGAGCATTTGCTGTTTTCTGTTAAACACAACATGGAGAAAAACCATTTCACATAACGTTTGTGGGTCTTGGTCTTCAACACAATCTGTGAAATTTTGAGATGTCTGTGTTTTCTACAAGAGGAGATATCACAAAGTATGCGCTTTTGTTGTTTCCATTCGTTTCAATGCATTTTGGCCTAAAACGAGCATTTGCTGTTTTCTCTTAAACGCAACATGGGAGAAAAACCATTTCACATCACATTTGTGGATCTTGGTCTTCAACACAATTTGTGAAATTTTGTGTTGTCTGTGTTTGCTACAAGAGGAGATATCACAAAGATTGCGCTTTTGTTTCCATTGGCTTCAATGCATTTTAGTCTAAAACGAGCATTTGCTCTTTTCTCTTAAAAGCAACATGGGAGAAAAACCATTTCACATCACATTTGTGGGTCTTGGTCTTCAACACAATCCGTGAAATTTTGTGCTGTCTAAGTTTGCTACAAGAGGAGATATCACAAAGATTGCGCTTTTTGTTGTTTCCATTGGTTACAATGCATTTTGGCCTAAAATGAGCATTTGCTGTTTTCTCTTAAAAGCAACATGGGAGAAAAACCATTTCACATCACATTTGTGGGTCTTGGTCTTCAACACAATCTGTGAAATTTTGAGCTGTCTGTGTTTGCTACAAGAGGAGTTATCACAAAGTATGCATTATTGTTGTTTACATTGGTTTCAATGCATTTTGGCCTAAAACGAGCATTTGCTGTTTTCTCTTAAATGCAACATGGGAGAAAAACCATTTCTCATCACATTTGTGGGTCTTGATCTTCAACACTATCTGTGAAATGTTGAGCTGTCTGTGTTTGCTACAAGAGGAGTTATCACAAAGTATGCAATTTTGTTGTTTACATTGCTTTCAATGCATTTTGGCCTAAAACGAGCAATTGCTGTTTTCTCTTAAAAGCAACATGGGAGAAAAACCATTTCATATCACATTTGTGGGTCTTGGTCTTCAACACAATCTGTGAAATATTGAGCTGTCTGTGTTTGCTACAAGAGGAGATATCACAAATTATGCGCTTTTGTTGTTTCCATTCGTTTCAATGCACTTTGACCTAAAACGAGCATTTGCTGTTTTCTCTTAAACGCAACAAGGGAGAAAAACCATTTCACATCACTTTTGTGGATCTTGGTCTTCAACACAATTTGTGAAATTTTGTGTTGTCTGTGTTTGCTACAAGAGGAGATATCACAAAGATTGCACTTTTTGTTGTTTCCATTGGTTTCAATGCATTTTGGCCTAAAATGAGCATTTGCTGTTTTCTGTTAAACACAACATGGGAGAAAAACCATTTCACATAATGTTTGTGGGTCTTGGTCTTCAACACAATCTGTGAAATTTTGAGATGTCTGTGTTTGCTACAAGAGGAGATATCACAAAGTATGCGCTTTTGTTGTTTCCATTGGTTTCAATGCATTTTGGACTAAAACGAGCATTTGCTGTTTTCCCTTAAATGCAACATGGGAGAAAAACCATTTCACATTACATTTGTGGGTCTTCATCTTCAACACAATCTGTGAAATTAAGAGCTGTCTGTGTTTGCTACAAGAGGAGATATCACAAAGTATGCGCTTTTGTTGTTTCCTTTCGTTTCAATGCATTTTGGTCTAAAATGAGCATTTGCTCTTTTCTCTTAAATGCAACATGGGAGAAAGACAATTTCACATCACATTTGTGGGTCTTGGTCTTCAACACAATCTGTGAAATTTTGAGCTGTCTGTGTTTGCTACAAGAGGAGTTATCACAAAGTATGCATTATTGTTGTTTACATTGGTTTCAATGCATTTTGGCCTAAAACGAGCATTTACTGTTTTCTCTTAAATGCAACATGGGAGAAAAACCATTTCACATCACATTTGTGGGTCTTGGTCTTCAACACAATCTGTGAAATTTTGAGCTGTCTGTGTTTGCTACAAGAGGAGTTATCACAAAGTATGCAATATTGGTGTTTACATTGCTTTCAATGCATTTTGGCCTAAATCGAGCATTTGCTGTTTTCTCTTAAAAGCAACATGGGAAAAAAACCATTTCACATCACTTTTGTGGATCTTTGTCTTCAACACAATCTGTGAAATTTTGTGCTGTCTGTGTTTGCTACAAGAGGAGTTATCACAAAGATTGCGCTTTTTGTTGTTTCCATTGGTTTCAATGCATTTTGGCCTAAAATGAGCATTTGCTGTTTTCTGTTAAACACAACATGGGAGAAAAACCATTTCACATAACGTTTGTGGGTCTTGGTCTTCAACACAATCTGTGAAATTTTGAGATGTCTGTGTTTTCTACAAGAGGAGATATCACAAAGTATGCGCTTTTGTTGTTTCCATTCGTTTCAATGCATTTTGGCCTAAAACGAGCATTTGCTGTTTTCTCTTAAACGCAACATGGGAGAAAAACCATTTCACAACACGTTTGTGGGTCTTTGTCTTCAACACATCCAGTGAAATTTTGAGCTGTCTGTGTTTGCTACAAGAGGAGATATCACAAAGTATGCGCTTTTGTTGTTTCCATTGGTTTCAACGCATTTTGGCCTAAAATGAGCTTTTGCTGTTTTCTCTTAAACGCAACATGGGAGAAAAACCATTTCACATCACATTTGTGGATCTTGGTCTTCAACACAATTTGTGAAATTTTGTGTTGTCTGTGTTTGCTACAAGAGGAGATATCACAAAGATTGCGCTTTTGTTTCCATTGGCTTCAATGCATTTTAGTCTAAAACGAGCATTTGCTCTTTTCTCTTAAAAGCAACATGGGAGAAAAACCATTTCACATCACATTTGTGGGTCTTGGTCTTCAACACAATCCGTGAAATTTTGTGCTGTCTATGTTTGCTACAAGAGGAGATATCACAAAGATTGCGCTTTTTGTTGTTTCCATTGGTTACAATGCATTTTGGCCTAAAATGAGCATTTGCTGTTTTCTCTTAAAAGCAACATGGGAGAAAAACCATTTCACATCACATTTGTGGGTCTTGGTCTTCAACACAATCTGTGAAATTTTGAGCTGTCTGTGTTTGCTACAAGAGGAGTTATCACAAAGTATGCATTATTGTTGTTTACATTGGTTTCAATGCATTTTGGCCTAAAACGAGCATTTGCTGTTTTCTCTTAAATGCAACATGGGAGAAAAACCATTTCTCATCACATTTGTGGGTCTTGATCTTCAACACTATCTGTGAAATGTTGAGCTGTCTGTGTTTGCTACAAGAGGAGTTATCACAAAGTATGCAATTTTGTTGTTTACATTGCTTTCAATGCATTTTGGCCTAAAACGAGCAATTGCTGTTTTCTCTTAAAAGCAACATGGGAGAAAAACCATTTCATATCACATTTGTGGGTCTTGGTCTTCAACACAATCTGTGAAATATTGAGCTGTCTGTGTTTGCTACAAGAGGAGATATCACAAATTATGCGCTTTTGTTGTTTCCATTCGTTTCAATGCACTTTGACCTAAAACGAGCATTTGCTGTTTTCTCTTAAACGCAACAAGGGAGAAAAACCATTTCACATCACTTTTGTGGGTCTTGATCTTCAACACATCCCGTGAAATTTTGAGCTGTCTGTGTTTGCTACAAGAGGAGATATCACAAAGTATTCGCTTTTGTTGTTTCCATTGCTTTCAATGCATTTTGGCCTAAAACGAGCATTTGCTGTTTTCTCTTAAACGCAACATGGGAGAAAAACCATTTCACAACACGTTTGTGGGTCTTGGTCTTCAACACATCCAGTGAAATTTTGAGCTGTCTGTGTTTGCTACAAGAGGAGATATCACAAAGTATGCGCTTTTGTTGTTTCCATTGGTTTCAACGCATTTTGGCCTAAAATGAGCATTTGCTGTTTTCTCTTAAACGCAACATGGGAGAAAAACCATTTCACATCACATTTGTGGATCTTGGTCTTCAACACAATTTGTGAAATTTTGTGTTGTCTGTGTTTGCTACAAGAGGAGATATCACAAAGATTGCGCTTTTTGTTGTTTCCATTTTTTTCAATGCATTTTGGCCTAAAATGAGCATTTGCTGTTTTCTGTTAAACACAAAATGGGAGAAAAACCATTTCACATAACGTTTGTGGGTCTTGGTCTTCAACACAATCTGTGAAATTTTGAGATGTCTGTGTTTGCTACAAAAGGAGATATAACAAACTATGTGCTTTTGTTGTTTCCATTGGTTTCAATGCATTTTGACATAAAACGAGCATTTGCTGTTTTCTCTTAAACGCAACAAGGGAGAAAAACCATTTCACATCAAATTTGTGGGTCTTGATCTTCAACACTATCTGTGAAATGTTGAGCTGTCTGTGTTTGCTACAAGAGGAGTTATCACAAAGTATGCATTATTGTTGTTTACATTGGTTTCAATGCATTTTGGCCTAAAACGAGCATTTGCTGTTTTCTCTTAAATGCAACATGGGAGAAAAACCATTTCACATCACATTTGTGGGTCTTGATCTTCAACACTATCTGTGAAATGTTGAGCTGTCTGTGTTTGCTACAAGAGGAGTTATCACAAAGTGTGCATTATTGTTGTTTACATTGCTTTCAATGCATTTTGGCCTAAAACGAGCAATTGCTGTTTTCTCTTAAAAGCAACATGGGAGAAAAACCATTTCATATCACATTTGTGGGTCTTGGTCTTCAACACAATCTGTGAAATTTTGAGCTGTCTGTGTTTGCTAAAAGAGGAGATATCACAAATTATGCGCTTTTGTTGTTTCCATTCGTTTCAATGCATTTTGACCTAAAACGAGCATTTGCTGTTTTCTCTTAAACGCAACAAGGGAGAAAAACCATTTCACATCACTTTTGTAGGTCTTGATCTTCAACACATCCCGTGAAATTTTGAGCTGTCTGTGTTTGCTACAAGAGGAGATATCACAAAGTATTCGTTTTTGTTGTTTCCATTGCTTTCAATGAATTTTGGCCTAAAATGAGCATTTGCTGTTTTCTCTTAAACGCAACATGGGAGAAAAACGATTTCACAACACGTTTGTGGGTTTTGGTCTTCAACACATCCAGTGAAATTTTGAGCTGTCTGTGTTTGCTACAAGAGGAGATATCACAAAGTATGCACTTTTGTTGTTTCCATTGGTTTCAACGCATTTTGGCCTAAAATGAGCATTTGCTGTTTTCTCTTAAACACAACATGGGAGAAAAACCATTTCACATCACATTTGTGGATCTTGGTCTTCAACACAATTTGTGAAATTTTGTGTTGTCTGTGTTTGCTACAAGAGGAGATATCACAAAGATTGCGCTTTTTGTTGTTTCCATTTTTTTCAATGCATTTTGGCCTAAAATGAGCATTTGCTGTTTTCTGTTAAACACAAAATGGGAGAAAAACCATTTCACATAACGTTTGTGGGTCTTGGTCTTCAACACAATCTGTGAAATTTTGAGATGTCTGTGTTTGCTACAAAAGGAGATATAACAAACTATGTGCTTTTGTTGTTTCCATTGGTTTCAATGCATTTTGACATAAAACGAGCATTTGCTGTTTTCTCTTAAACGCAACAAGGGAGAAAAACCATTTCACATCAAATTTGTGGGTCTTGGTCTTCAACACAATCTGTGAAATTTTGAGCTGTCTGTGTTTGCTACAAGAGGAGATATCACAAAGTATGCACTTTTGTTTCCATTGGCTTCAATGCATTTTAGTCTAAAACGAGCATTTGCTCTTTTCTCTTAAAAGCAACATGGGAGAAAAACCATTTCACATCACATTTGTGGGTCTTGGTCTTCAACACAATCCGTGAAATTTTGTGCTGTCTATGTTTGCTACAAGAGTAGATATCACAAAGATTGCGCTTTTTGTTGTTTCCATTGGTTACAATGCATTTTGGCCTAAAATGAGCATTTGCTGTTTTCTCTTAAAAGCAACATGGGAGAAAAACCATTTCACATCACATTTGTGGGTCTTGGTCTTCAACACAATCTGTGAAATTTTGAGCTGTCTGTGTTTGCTACAAGAAGAGTTATCACAAAGTATGCATTATTGTTGTTTACATTGGTTTCAATGCATTTTGGCCTAAAACGAGCATTTGCTGTTTTCTCTTAAATGCAACAGGGGAGAAAAACCATTTCACATCACATTTGTGGGTCTTGGTATTCAACACAATCTGTGAAATTTTGAGATGTCTGTGTTTGCTACAAGAGGAGATATCACAAAGTATTTGCTTTTGTTGTTTTCATTGCTTTCAATGCATTTTGGCCTAAAACGAGCATTTGCTGTTTTCTCTTAAACGCAACATGGGAGAAAAACCATTTCACATTACATTTGTGGGTCTTGGTCTTCAACACAACCTGTGAAATTTTGTGCTGTCTGTGTTTGCTACAAGAGGAGATATCACAAAGATTGCGCTTTTTGTTGTTTCCATTGGTTTCAATGCATTTTGGCCTAAAATGAGCATTTGCTGTTTTCTGTTAAACACAACATGGGAGAAAAACCATTTCACATAACGTTTGTGTGTCTTGGTCTTCAACACAATCTGTGAAATTTTGAGATGTCTGTGTTTGCTACAAGAGGAGATATCACAAACTATGCGCTTTTGTTGTTTCCATTGGTTTCAATGCATTTTGATATAAAACGAGCATTTGCTGTTTTCTGTTAAACACAACAAAGGAGAAAAACCATTTCACATCACATTTGTGGTTCTTGGTCTTCAACACAATCTGTGAAGTTTTGAGCTGTCTGTGTTTGCTACAAGAGGAGATATCACAAAGTATGCTCTTTTGTTGTTTCCTTTCGTTTCAATGCATTTTGGCATAAAACGAGCATTTGCTCTTTTCTCTTAAACGCAACATGGGAGAAAGACAATTTCACATCACATTTGTGGATCTTGGTCTTCAACACAATCTGTGAAATTTTGTGTTGTCTGTGTTTGCTACAAGAGGAGATATCACAAAGATTGCGCTTTTTGTTGTTTCCATTGGTTTCAATCCATTTTGGCCTAAAATGAGCATTTGCTGTTTTCTGTTAAACACAATATGGGAGAAAAACCATTTCACATAACGTTTGTGGGTCTTGGTCTTCAACACAATCTGTGAAATTTTGAGCTGTCTGTGTTTGCTACAAAAGGAGATATAACAAACTATGTGCTTTTGTTGTTTCCATTGGTTTCAATGCATTTTGACATAAAACGAGCATTTGCTCTTTTCTCTTAAAAGCAACATGGGAGAAAAACCATTTCACATCACATTTGTGGGTCTTGGTCTTCAACACAATCCGTGAAATTTTGTGCTGTCTATGTTTGCTACAAGAGTAGATATCACAAAGATTGCGCTTTTTGTTGTTTCCATTGGTTACAATGCATTTTGGCCTAAAATGAGCATTTGCTGTTTTCTCTTAAAAGCAACATGGGAGAAAAACCATTTCACATCACTTTTGTGGGTCTTGATCTTCAACACATCCCGTGAAATTTTGAGCTGTCTGTGTTTGCTACAAGAGGAGATATCACAAAGTATTTGCTTTTGTTGTTTCCATTGCTTTCAATGCATTTTGGCCTAAAACGAGCATTTGCTGTTTTCTTTTAAATGCAACATGGGAGAAAAACCATTTCACAACACGTTTGTGGGTCTTGGTCTTCAACACATCCAGTGAAATTGTGAGCTGTCTGTGTTTGCTACAAGAGGAGATATCACAAAGTATGCGCTTTTGTTGTTTCCATTGGTTTCAATGCATTTTGGCCTAAAATTAGCATTTGCTGTTTTCTCTTAAACGCAACATGGGAGAAAAACCATTTCACATCACATTTGTGGATCTTGGTCTTCAACACAATCTGTGAAATTTTGAGATGTCTGTGTTTGCTACAAGAGGAGATATCACAAAGTATGCGCTTTTGTTGTTTCCATTGGTTTCAATGCATTTTGGACTAAAACGAGCATTTGCTGTTTTCCCTTAAATGCAACATGGGAGAAAAACCATTTCACATTACATTTGTGGGTCTTCATCTTCAACACAATCTGTGAAATTAAGAGCTGTCTGTGTTTGCTACAAGAGGAGATATCACAAAGTATGCGCTTTTGTTGTTTCCATTCGTTTCAATGCATTTTGGTCTAAAATGAGCATTTGCTCTTTTCTCTTAAATGCAACATGGGAGAAAGACAATTTCACATCACATTTGTGGGTCTTGGTCTTCAACACAATCTGTGAAATTTTGAGCTGTCTGTGTTTGCTACAAGAGGAGTTATCACAAAGTATGCATTATTGTTGTTTACATTGGTTTCAATGCATTTTGGCCTAAAACGAGCATTTACTGTTTTCTCTTAAATGCAACATGGGAGAAAAACCATTTCACATCACATTTGTGGGTCTTGGTCTTCAACACAATCTGTGAAATTTTGAGCTGTCTGTGTTTGCTACAAGAGGAGTTATCACAAAGTATGCAATATTGTTGTTTACATTGCTTTCAATGCATTTTGGCCTAAATCGAGCATTTGCTGTTTTCTCTTAAAAGCAACATGGGAAAAAAACCATTTCACATCACTTTTGTGGATCTTTGTCTTCAACACAATCTGTGAAATTTTGTGCTGTCTGTGTTTGCTACAAGAGGAGTTATCACAAAGATTGCGCTTTTTGTTGTTTCCATTGGTTTCAATGCATTTTGGCCTAAAATGAGCATTTGCTGTTTTCTGTTAAACACAACATGGGAGAAAAACCATTTCACATAACGTTTGTGGGTCTTGGTCTTCAACACAATCTGTGAAATTTTGAGATGTCTGTGTTTTCTACAAGAGGAGATATCACAAAGTATGCGCTTTTGTTGTTTCCATTCGTTTCAATGCATTTTGGCCCAAAACGAGCATTTGCTGTTTTCTCTTAAACGCAACATGGGAGAAAAACCATTTCACAACACGTTTGTGGGTCTTGGTCTTCAACACATCCAGTGAAATTTTGAGTTGTCTGTGTTTGCTACAAGAGGAGATATCACAAAGTATGCGCTTTTGTTGTTTCCATTGGTTTCAACGCATTTTGGCCTAAAATGAACTTTTGCTGTTTTCTCTTAAACGCAACATGGGAGAAAAACCATTTCACATCACATTTGTGGATCTTGGTCTTCAACACAATTTGTGAAATTTTGTGTTGTCTGTGTTTGCTACAAGAGGAGATATCACAAAGATTGCGCTTTTGTTTCCATTGGCTTCAATGCATTTTAGTCTAAAACGAGCATTTGCTCTTTTCTCTTAAAAGCAACATGGGAGAAAAACCATTTCACATCACATTTGTGGGTCTTGGTCTTCAACACAATCCGTGAAATTTTGTGCTGTCTATGTTTGCTACAAGAGGAGATATCACAAAGATTGCGCTTTTTGTTGTTTCCATTGGTTACTATGCATTTTGTCCTAAAATGAGCATTTGCTGTTTTCTCTTAAAAGCAACATGGGAGAAAAACCATTTCACATCACATTTGTGGGTCTTGGTCTTCAACACAATCTGTGAAATTTTGAGCTGTCTGTGTTTGCTACAAGAGGAGTTATCACAAAGTATGCATTATTGTTGTTTACATTGGTTTCAATGCATTTTGGCCTAAAACGAGCATTTGCTGTTTTCTCTTAAACGCAACATGGGAGAAAAACCATTTCTCATCACATTTGTGGGTCTTGATCTTCAACACTATCTGTGAAATGTTGAGCTGTCTGTGTTTGCTACAAGAGGAGTTATCACAAAGTATGCAATTTTGTTGTTTACATTGCTTTCAATGCATTTTGGCCTAAAACGAGCAATTGCTGTTTTCTCTTAAAAGCAACATGGGAGAAAAACCATTTCATATCACATTTGTGGGTCTTGGTCTTCAACACAATCTGTGAAATATTGAGCTGTCTGTGTTTGCTACAAGAGGAGATATCACAAATTATGCGCTTTTGTTGTTTCCATTCGTTTCAATGCACTTTGACCTAAAACGAGCATTTGCTGTTTTCTCTTAAACGCAACAAGGGAGAAAAACCATTTCACATCACTTTTGTGGGTCTTGATCTTCAACACATCCCGTGAAATTTTGAGCTGTCTGTGTTTGCTACAAGAGGAGATATCACAAAGTATTCGCTTTTGTTGTTTCCATTGCTTTCAATGCATTTTGGCCTAAAACGAGCATTTGCTGTTTTCTCTTAAACGCAACATGGGAGAAAAACCATTTCACAACACGTTTGTGGGTCTTGGTCTTCAACACATCCAGTGAAATTTTGAGCTGTCTGTGTTTGCTACAAGAGGAGATATCACAAAGTATGCGCTTTTGTTGTTTCCATTGGTTTCAACGCATTTTGGCCTAAAATGAGCATTTGCTGTTTTCTCTTAAACACAACATGGGAGAAAAACCATTTCACATCACATTTGTGGATCTTGGTCTTCAACACAATTTGTGAAATTTTGTGTTGTCTGTGTTTGCTACAAGAGGAGATATCACAAAGATTGCGCTTTTTGTTGTTTCCATTTTTTTCAATGCATTTTGGCCTAAAATGAGCATTTGCTGTTTTCTGTTAAACACAAAATGGGAGAAAAACCATTTCACATAACGTTTGTGGGTCTTGGTCTTCAACACAATCTGTGAAATTTTGAGATGTCTGTGTTTGCTACAAAAGGAGATATAACAAACTATGTGCTTTAGTTGTTTCCATTGGTTTCAATGCATTTTGACATAAAACGAGCATTTGCTGTTTTCTCTTAAACGCAACAAGGGAGAAAAACCATTTCACATCAAATTTGTGGGTCTTGATCTTCAACACTATCTGTGAAATGTTGAGCTGTCTGTGTTTGCTACAAGAGGAGTTATCACAAAGTATGCATTATTGTTGTTTACATTGGTTTCAATGCATTATGGCCTAAAACGAGCATTTGCTGTTTTCTCTTAAATGCAACATGGGAGAAAAACCATTTCACATCACATTTGTGGGTCTTGATCTTCAACACTATCTGTGAAATGTTGAGCTGTCTGTGTTTGCTACAAGAGGAGTTATCACAAAGTATGCATTATTGTTGTTTACATTGCTTTCAATGCATTTTGGCCTAAAACGAGCAATTGCTGTTTTCTCTTAAAAGCAACATGGGAGAAAAACCATTTCATATCACATTTGTGGGTCTTGGTCTTCAACACAATCTGTGAAATTTTGAGCTGTCTGTGTTTGCTACAAGAGGAGATATCACAAATTATGCGCTTTTGTTGTTTCCATTCGTTTCAATGCATTTTGACCTAAAACGAGCATTTGCTGTTTTCTCTTAAACGCAACAAGGGAGAAAAACCATTTCACATCACTTTTGTAGGTCTTGATCTTCAACACATCCCGTGAAATTTTGAGCTGTCTGTGTTTGCTACAAGAGGAGATATCACAAAGTATTCGCTTTTGTTGTTTCCATTGCTTTCAATGCATTTTGGCCTAAAATGAGCATTTGCTGTTTTCTCTTAAACGCAACATGGGAGAAAAACGATTTCACAACACGTTTGTGGGTTTTGGTCTTCAACACATCCAGTGAAATTTTGAGCTGTCTGTGTTTGCTACAAGAGGAGATATCACAAAGTATGCGCTTTTGTTGTTTCCATTGGTTTCAACGCATTTTGGCCTAAAATGAGCATTTGCTGTTTTCTCTTAAATGCAACATGGGAGAAAAACCATTTCACATCACATTTGTGGATCTTGGTCTTCAACACAATTTGTGAAATTTTGTGTTGTCTGTGTTTGCTACAAGAGGAGATATCACAAAGATTGCACTTTTTGTTGTTTCCATTTTTTTCAATGCATTTTGGCCTAAAATGAGCATTTGCTGTTTTCTGTTAAACACAAAATGGGAGAAAAACCATTTCACATAACGTTTGTGGGTCTTGGTCTTCAACACAATCTGTGAAATTTTGAGATGTCTGTGTTTGCTACAAAAGGAGATATAACAAACTATGTGCTTTTGTTGTTTCCATTGGTTTCAATGCATTTTGACATAAAACGAGCATTTGCTGTTTTCTCTTAAACGCAACAAGGGAGAAAAACCATTTCACATCAAATTTGTGAGTCTTGGTCTTCAACACAATCTGTGAAATTTTGAGCTGTCTGTGTTTGCTACAAGAGGAGATATCACAAAGTATGCACTTTTGTTTCCATTGGCTTCAATGCATTTTAGTCTAAAACGAGCATTTGCTCTTTTCTCTTAAAAGCAACATGGGAGAAAAACCATTTCACATCACATTTGTGGGTCTTGGTCTTCAACACAATCCGTGAAATTTTGTGCTGTCTATGTTTGCTACAAGAGTAGATATCACAAAGATTGCGCTTTTTGTTGTTTCCATTGGTTACAATGCATTTTGGCCTAAAATGAGCATTTGCTGTTTTCTCTTAAAAGCAACATGGGAGAAAAACCATTTCACATCACATTTGTGGGTCTTGGTCTTCAACACAATCTGTGAAATTTTGAGCTGTCTGTGTTTGCTACAAGAGGAGTTATCACAAAGTATGCATTATTGTTGTTTACATTGGTTTCAATGCATTTTGGCCTAAAACGAGCATTTGCTGTTTTCTCTTAAATGCAACAGGGGAGAAAAACCATTTCACATCACATTTGTGGGTCTTGGTATTCAACACAATCTGTGAAATTTTGAGATGTCTGTGTTTGCTACAAGAGGAGATATCACAAAGTATTTGCTTTTGTTGTTTTCATTGCTTTCAATGCATTTTGGCCTAAAACGAGCATTTGCTGTTTTCTCTTAAACGCAACATGGGAGAAAAACCATTTCACATTACATTTGTCGGTCTTGGTCTTCAACACAACCTGTGAAATTTTGTGCTGTCTGTGTTTGCTACAAGAGGAGATATCACAAAGATTGCGCTTTTTGTTGTTTCCATTGGTTTCAATGCATTTTGGCCTAAAATGAGCATTTGCTGTTTTCTGTTAAACACAACATGGGAGAAAAACCATTTCACATAACGTTTGTGTGTCTTGGTCTTCAACACAATCTGTGAAATTTTGAGATGTCTGTGTTAGCTACAAGAGGAGATATCACAAACTATGCGCTTTTGTTGTTTCCATTGGTTTCAATGCATTTTGATATAAAACGAGCATTTGCTGTTTTCTGTTAAACACAACAAGGGAGAAAAACCATTTCACATCACATTTGTGGTTCTTGGTCTTCAACACAATCTGTGAAATTTTGAGCTGTCTGTGTTTGCTACAAGAGGATATATCACAAAGTATGCTCTTTTGTTGTTTCCTTTCGTTTCAATGCATTTTGGTCTAAAACGAGCATTTGCTCTTTTCTCTTAAATGCAACATGGGAGAAAGACAATTTCACATCACATTTGTGGATCTTGGTCTTCAACACAATCTGTGAAATTTTGTGTTGTCTGTGTTTGCTACAAGAGGAGATATCACAAAGATTGCGCTTTTTGTTGTTTCCATTGGTTTCAATCCATTTTGGCCTAAAATGAGCATTTGCTGTTTTCTGTTAAACACAATATGGGAGAAAAACCATTTCACATAACGTTTGTGGGTCTTGGTCTTCAACACAATCTGTGAAATTTTGAGCTGTCTGTGTTTGCTACAAAAGGAGATATAACAAACTATGTGCTTTTGTTGTTTCCATTGGTTTCAATGCATTTTGACATAAAACGAGCATTTGCTGTTTTCTCTTAAACGCAACAAGGGAGAAAAACCATTTCACATCAAATTTGTGGATCTTGGTCTTCAACACAATCTGTGAAATTTTGAGCTGTCTGTGTTTGCTACAAGAGGAGATATCACAAAGTATGCACATTTGTTTCCATTGGCTTCAATGCATTTTAGTCTAAAACGAGCATTTGCTCTTTTCTCTTAAAAGCAACATGGGAGAAAAACCATTTCACATCACATTTGTGGGTCTTGGTCTTCAACACAATCCGTGAAATTTTGTGCTGTCTATGTTTGCTACAAGAGTAGATATCACAAAGATTGCGCTTTTTGTTGTTTCCATTGGTTACAATGCATTTTGGCCTAAAATGAGCATTTGCTGTTTTCTCTTAAAAGCAACATGGGAGAAAAACCATTTCACATCACATTTGTGGGTCTTGGTCTTCAACACAATCTGTGAAATTTTGAGCTGTCTGTGTTTGCTACAAGAGGAGTTATCACAAAGTATGCATTATTGTTGTTTACATTGGTTTCAATGCATTTTGGCCTAAAACGAGCATTTGCTGTTTTCTCTTAAAAGCAACATGGGAGAAAAACCATTTCACATCACATTTGTGGGTCTTGGTCTTCAACACAATCTGTGAAATTTTGAGCTGTCTGTGTTTGCTACAAGAGGAGTTGTCACAAAGTATGCATTATTGTTGTTTACCTTGCTTTCAATGCATTTTGGCCCAAAATGATCATTTGCTGTTTTCTCTTAAATGCAACATGGGAGAAAAACCATTTCACATCACATTTGTGGATCTTGGTCTTCAACACAATTTGTGAAATTTTGTGCTGTCTGTGTTTGCTACAAGAGGAGATATCACAAAGATTGTGCTTTTTGATGTTTCCATTGGTTTCAATGCATTTTGGCCTAAAATGAGCATTTGCTGTTTTCGGTTAAACACAACAAAGGAGAAAAACCATTTCACATCACATTTGTGGTTCTTGGTCTTCAACACAATCTGTGAAATTTTGAGCTGTCTGTGTTTGCTACAAGAGGAGATATCACAAAGTATGCTCTTTTGTTGTTTCCATTGGCTTCAATGCATTTTGGACTAAAACAAGCATTTGCTGTTTTCTCTCAAATGCAACATGGGAGAAAAACCATTTCACATCACATTTGTGAGTCTTGGTCTTCAACACAATCTGTGAAATTTTGTGCTGTCTGTGTTTGCTACAAGAGGAGATATCACAAAGATTGCGCTTTTTGTTGTTTCCATTGGTTTCAATGCATTTTGGCCTAAAATGAGCATTTGCTGTTTTCTCTTAAAAGCAACATGGGAGAAAAACCATTTCACATCACATTTGTGGTTCTTGGCCTTCAACACAATCTGTGAAATTTTGAGCTGTCTGTGTTTGCTACAAGAGGAATTATCACAAAGTATGCATTATTGTTGTTTACATTGCTTTCAATGCATTTTGGCCTAAAACGAGCATTTGCTGTTTTCTCTTAAAAGCAACATGGGAGAAAAACCATTTCATATCACATTTGTGGGTCTTGGTCTTCAACACAATCTGTGAAATTTTGAGCTGTCTGTGTTTGCTACAAGAAGAGATATCACAAAGTATGCGCTTTTGTTGTTTCCATTGTTTTCAATGCATTTTGGCCTAAAATGAGCATTTGCTGTTTTCTCTTAAATGCAACATGGGAGAAAAACCAATTCACATCACATTTGTGGATCTTGGTCTTCAACACAATTTGTGAAATTTTGTGTTGTCTGTGTTTGCTACAAGAGGAGATATCACAAAGATTGCGCTTTTTGTTGTTTCCATTGGTTACAATGCATTTTGGCCTAAAATGAGCATTTGCTGTTTTCTCTTAAAAGCAACATGGGAGAAAAACCATTTCACATCACATTTGTGGGTCTTGGTCTTCAACACAATCCGTGAAATTTTGTGCTGTCTATGTTTGCTACAAGAGTAGATATCACAAAGATTGCGCTTTTTGTTGTTTCCATTGGTTACAATGCATTTTGGCCTAAAATGAGCATTTGCTGTTTTCTCTTAAAAGCAACATGGGAGAAAAACCATTTCACATCACATTTGTGGGTCTTGGTCTTCAACACAATCTGTGAAATTTTGAGCTGTCTGTGTTTGCTACAAGAGGAGTTATCACAAAGTATGCATTATTGTTGTTTACATTGGTTTCAATGCATTTTGGCCTAAAACGAGCATTTGCTGTTTTCTCTTAAAAGCAACATGGGAGAAAAACCATTTCACATCACATTTGTGGGTCTTGGTCTTCAACACAATCTGTGAAATTTTGAGCTGTCTGTGTTTGCTACAAGAGGAGTTGTCACAAAGTATGCATTATTGTTGTTTACCTTGCTTTCAATGCATTTTGGCCCAAAATGATCATTTGCTGTTTTCTCTTAAAAGCAACATGGGAGAAAAACCATTTCACATCACATTTGTGGATCTTGGTCTTCAACACAATCTGTGAAATTTTGTGCTGTCTGTGTTTGCTACAAGAGGAGATATCACAAAGATTGTGCTTTTTGATGTTTCCATTGGTTTCAATGCATTTTGGCCTAAAATGAGCATTTGCTGTTTTCGGTTAAACACAACAAAGGAGAAAAACCATTTCACATCACATTTGTGGTTCTTGGTCTTCAACACAAACTGTGAAATTTTGAGCTGTCTGTGTTTGCTACAAGAGGAGATATCACAAAGTATGCTCTTTTGTTGTTTCCATTGGCTTCAATGCATTTTGGACTAAAACAAGCATTTGCTGTTTTCTCTCAAATGCAACATGGGAGAAAAACCATTTCACATCACATTTGTGAGTCTTGGTCTTCAACACAATCTGTGAAATTTTGTGCTGTCTGTGTTTGCTACAAGAGGAGATATCACAAAGATTGCGCTTTTTGTTGTTTCCATTGGTTTCAATGCATTTTGGCCTAAAATGAGCATTTGCTGTTTTCTCTTAAAAGCAACATGGGAGAAAAACCATTTCACATCACATTTGTGGTTCTTGGCCTTCAACACAATCTGTGAAATTTTGAGCTGTCTGTGTTTGCTACAAGAGGAATTATCACAAAGTATGCATTATTGTTGTTTACATTGCTTTCAATGCATTTTGGCCTAAAACGAGCATTTGCTGTTTTCTCTTAAAAGCAACATGGGAGAAAAACCATTTCATATCACATTTGTGGGTCTTGGTCTTCAACACAATCTGTGAAATTTTGAGCTGTCTGTGTTTGCTACAAGAAGAGATATCACAAAGTATGCGCTTTTGTTGTTTCCATTGTTTTCAATGCATTTTGGCCTAAAATGAGCATTTGCTGTTTTCTCTTAAATGCAACATGGGAGAAAAACCAATTCACATCACATTTGTGGATCTTGGTCTTCAACACAATTTGTGAAATTTTGTGTTGTCTGTGTTTGCTACAAGAGGAGATATCACAAAGATTGCGCTTTTTGTTGTTTCCATTGGTTACAATGCATTTTGGCCTAAAATGAGCATTTGCTGTTTTCTCTTAAAAGCAACATGGGAGAAAAACCATTTCACATCACATTTGTGGGTCTTGGTCTTCAACACAATCTGTGAAATTTTGAGCTGTCTGTGTTTGCTACAAGAGGAGTTATCACAAAGTATGCATTATTGTTGTTTACATTGGTTTCAATGCATTTTGGCCTAAAACGAGCATTTGCTGTTTTCTCTTAAAAGCAACATGGGAGAAAAACCATTTCACATCACATTTGTGGGTCTTGGTCTTCAACACAATCTGTGAAATTTTGAGCTGTCTGTGTTTGCTACAAGAGGAGTTGTCACAAAGTATGCATTATTGTTGTTTACCTTGCTTTCAATGCATTTTGGCCCAAAATGATCATTTGCTGTTTTCTCTTAAATGCAACATGGGAGAAAAACCATTTCACATCACATTTGTGGATCTTGGTCTTCAACACAATTTGTGAAATTTTGTGCTGTCTGTGTTTGCTACAAGAGGAGATATCACAAAGATTGTGCTTTTTGATGTTTCCATTGGTTTCAATGCATTTTGGCCTAAAATGAGCATTTGCTGTTTTCGGTTAAACACAACAAAGGAGAAAAACCATTTCACATCACATTTGTGGTTCTTGGTCTTCAACACAATCTGTGAAATTTTGAGCTGTCTGTGTTTGCTACAAGAGGAGATATCACAAAGTATGCTCTTTTGTTGTTTCCATTGGCTTCAATGCATTTTGGACTAAAACAAGCATTTGCTGTTTTCTCTCAAATGCAACATGGGAGAAAAACCATTTCACATCACATTTGTGAGTCTTGGTCTTCAACACAATCTGTGAAATTTTGTGCTGTCTGTGTTTGCTACAAGAGGAGATATCACAAAGATTGCGCTTTTTGTTGTTTCCATTGGTTTCAATGCATTTTGGCCTAAAATGAGCATTTGCTGTTTTCTCTTAAAAGCAACATGGGAGAAAAACCATTTCACATCACATTTGTGGTTCTTGGCCTTCAACACAATCTGTGAAATTTTGAGCTGTCTGTGTTTGCTACAAGAGGAATTATCACAAAGTATGCATTATTGTTGTTTACATTGCTTTCAATGCATTTTGGCCTAAAACGAGCATTTGCTGTTTTCTCTTAAAAGCAACATGGGAGAAAAACCATTTCATATCACATTTGTGGGTCTTGGTCTTCAACACAATCTGTGAAATTTTGAGCTGTCTGTGTTTGCTACAAGAAGAGATATCACAAAGTATGCGCTTTTGTTGTTTCCATTGTTTTCAATGCATTTTGGCCTAAAATGAGCATTTGCTGTTTTCTCCTAAATGCAACATGGGAGAAAAACCAATTCACATCACATTTGTGGATCTTGGTCTTCAACACAATTTGTGAAATTTTGTGTTGTCTGTGTTTGCTACAAGAGGAGATATCACAAAGATTGCGCTTTTTGTTGTTTCCATTGGTTTCAATGCATTTTGGCTTAAAATGAGCATTTGCTGTTTTCTCTTAAAAGCAACATGGGAGAAAAACCATTTCACATCACATTTGTGGGTCTTGGTCTTCAACACAATCTGTGAAATTTTGAGCTGTCTGTGTTTGCTACAAGAGGAGTTATCACAAAGTATGCATTATTGTTGTTTACATTGCTTTCAATGCATTTTGGCCTAAAACAAGCATTTGCTGTTTTCTCTTAAACGCAACTTGGGAGAAAAACCATTTCACATCACATTTGTGGGTCTTGGTCTTCAACACAATCTGTGAAATTTTGAGCTGTCTGTGTTTGCTACAAGAGGAGTTATCACAAAGTATGCATTATTGTTATTTACATTGCTTTCAATGCATTTTGGCCTAAAACGAGCATTTGCTGTTTTCTCTTAAATGCAACATGGGAGAAAAACCATTTCATATCACATTTGTGGGTCTTGGTCTTCAACACAATCTGTGAAATTTTGAGCTGTCTGTGTTTGCTACAAGAGGAGATATCACAAAGTATGCTCTTTTATTGTTTCCATTGGTTTCAATGCATTTTGGAATAAAACGAGCATTTGCTGTTTTCTCTTAAATGCAACAAGGGAGAAAAACCATTTCACATCACATTTGTGGGTCTTGGTCTGCAACACAATCTGTGAAATTGTGAGCTGTCTGTGTTTGCTACAAGAGGAGATATCACAAAGTATGCGCTTTTGTTTCCATTGGCTTCAATGCATTTTAGTCTAAAACGAGCATTTGCTCTTTTCTCTTAAAAGCAACATGGGAGAAAAACCATTTCACATCACATTTGTGGGTCTTGGTCTTCAACACAATCTGTGAAATTTTGTGCTGTCTGTGTTTGCTACAAGAGGAGATATCACAAAGATTGCGCTTTTTGTTGTTTCCATTGGTTTCAATGCATTTTGGCCTAAAATGAGCATTTGCTGTTTTCTGTTAAACACAACATGGGAGAAAAACCATTTCACATAACGTTTGTGGGTCTTGGTCTTCAACACAATCTGTGAAATTTTGAGATGTCTGTGTTTGCTACAAGAGGAGATATCACAAACTATGCGCTTTTGTTGTTTCCATTGGTTTCAATGCATTTTGGACTAAAACAAGCATTTGCTGTTTTCTCTTAAATGCAACAAGGGAGAAAAACCATTTCACATCACATTTGTGGGTCTTGGTCTTCAACACAATCTGTGAAATTTTGTGCTGTCTGTGTTTGCTACAAGAGGAGTTACCACAAAGTATGCATTATTGTTGTTTACATTGGTTTCAATGCATTTTAGCCTAAAACGAGCATTTGCTGTTTTCTCTTAAAAGCAACTTGGGAGAAAAACCATTTCACATCACATTTGTGGGTCTTGGTCTTCAACACAATCTGTGAAATTTTGAGCTGTCTGTGTTTGCTACAAGAGGAGTTATTACAAAGTATGCATTATTGTTGTTTACATTGCTTTCAATGCATCTTGGCCTAAAACGAGCATTTGCTGTTTTCTCTTAAAAGCAACATGGGAGAAAAACCATTTCACATCACATTTGTGGGTCTTGGTCTTCAACACAATCTGTGAAATTTTGAGCTGTCTGTGTTTGCTACAAGAGGAGATATCACAAAATATGCACTTTTTTTGTTTCCATTGGTTTCAATGCATTTTGGCCTAAAAAGAGCATTTGCTGTTTTCTGTTAAACACAAAATGGGAGAAAAACCATTTCACATAACGTTTGTTGTTCTTGGTCTTCAACACAATCTGTGAAATTTTGAGATGTCTGTGTTTGCTACAAGAGGAGATATCACAAACTATGCGCTTTTGTTGTTTCCATTGGTTTCAATGCATTTTGACATAAAACGAGCATTTGCTCTTTTCTCTTAAACGCAACATGGGAGAAAGACAATTTCACATCACATTTGTGGGTCTTGGTCTTCAACACAATCTGTGAAATTTTGAGCTGTTTGTGTTTGCTACAAGAGGAGATATCACAAAGTATGCGCTTTTGTTTCCATTGGCTTCAATGCATTTTAGTCTAAAACGAGCATTTACTCTTTTCTCTTAAAAGCAACATGGGAGAAAAACCATTTCACATCACATTTGTGGGTCTTGGTCTTCAACACAATCTGTGAAATTTTGTGCAGTCTGTGTTTGCTACAAGAGGAGATATCACAAAGATTGCGCTTTTTGTTGTTTCCATTGGTTTCAATGCATTTTGGCATAAAATGAGCATTTGCTGTTTTCTCTTAAAAGCAACATGGGAGAAAAACCATTTCACATCACATTTGTGGATCTTGGTCTTCAACACAATCTGTGAAATTTTGTGCTGTCTGTGTTTGCTACAAGAGGAGATATCACAAAGTATGCACTTTTGTTGTTTCCATTGGTTTCAATGCATTTTGGCCTAAAATGAGCATTTGCTGTTTTCTGTTAAACACAACATGGGAGAAAAACCATTTCACATAACGTTTGTGGGTCTTGGTCTTCAACACAATCTGTGAAATTTTGAGGTGTCTGTGTTTGCTACTAGAGGTGATATCACAAAGTATTCGCTTTTGTTGTTTCCATTGCTTTCAATGCATTTTGGCCTAAAATGAGCATTTGCTGTTTTCTCTTAAATGCAACATGGGAGAAAAACCATTTCACAACACGTTTGTGGGTCTTGGTCTTCAACACATCCAGTGAAATTTTGAGCTGTCTGTGTTTGCTACAAGAGGAGTAATCACAAAGTATGCGCTTTTGTTGTTTCCATTGGTTTCAATGCATTTTGGCCTAAAATGAGCATTTGCTGTTTTCTGTTAAACACAACATGGGAGAAAAACCATTTCACATAACGTTTGTGGGTCTTGGTCTTCAACACAATCTGTGAAATTTTGAGCTGTCTGTGTTTGCTACAAGAGGAGTTATCACAAAGTATGCATTATTGTTGTTTACATTGCTTTCAATGCATCTTGGCCTAAAACGAGCATTTGCTGTTTTCTCTTAAAAGCAACATTGGAGAAAAACCATTGCACATCACATTTGTGGGTCTTGGTCTTCAACACAATCTGTGAAATTTTGAGCTGTCTGTGTTTGCTACAAGAGGAGATATCACAAAGTATGCACTTTTGTTGTTTCCATTGGATTCAATGCATTTTGGCCTAAAATGAGCATTTGCTGTTTTCTCTTAAATGCAACATGGGAGAAAAACCATTTCACATCACATTTGTGGATCTTGGTCTTCAACACAATCTGTGAAATTTTGTGCTGTCTGTGTTTGCTACAAGAGGAGTTATCACAAAGATTGCGCTTTTTGTTGTTTTCATTGGTTTCAATGCATTTTGGCCTAAAATGAGCATTTGCTGTTTTCTGTTAAACACAACATGGGAGGAAAACCATTTCACATAACGTTTGTGGGTCTTGGTCTTCAACACAATCTGTGAAATTTTGAGCTGTCTGTGTTTGCTACAAGAGGAGATATCACAAAGTATGCTCTTTTGTTGTTTCCATTGGCTTCAATGCATTTTGGACTAAAACAAGCATTTGCTGTTTTCTCTCAATTGCAACATGGGAGAAAAACCATTTCACATCACATTTGTGTGTCTTGGTCTTCAACACAATCTGTGAAATTTTGTGCTGTCTGTGTTTGCTACAAGAGGAGATATCACAAAGATTGCGCTTTTTGTTGTTTCCATTGGTTTCAATGCATTTTGGCCTAAAATGAGCATTTGCTGTATTCTCTTAAAAGCAACATGGGAGAAAAACCTTCACATCACATTTGTGGTTCTTGGCCTTCAACACAATCTGTGAAATTTTGAGCTGTCTGTGTTTTCTACAAGAGGAATTATCACAAAGTATGCATTATTGTTGTTTACATTGCTTTCAATGCATTTTGGCCTAAAACGAGCATTTGCTGTTTTCTCTTAAAAGCAACATGGAAGAAAAACCATTTCCTATCACATTTGTGGGTCTTGGTCTTCAACACAATCTGTGAAATTTTGAGCTGTCTGTGTTTGCTACAAGAAGAGATATCACAAAGTATGCGCTTTTGTTGTTTCCATTGTTTTCAATGCATTTTGGCCTAAAATGAGCATTTGCTGTTTTCTCTTAAATGCAACATGGGAGAAAAACCATTTCACATCACATTTGTGGATCTTGGTCTTCAAAACAATTTGTGAAATTTTGTGTTGTCTGTGTTTGCTACAAGAGGAGATATCACAAAGATTGCGCTTTTTGTTGTTTCCATTGGTTTCAATGCATTTTGGCTTAAAATGAGCATTTGCTGTTTTCTCTTAAAAGCAACATGGGAGAAAAACCATTTCACATCACATTTGTGGGTCTTGGTCTTCAACACAATCTGTGAAATTTTGAGCTGTCTGTGTTTGCTACAAGAGGAGTTATCACAAAGTATGCATTATTGTTGTTTACATTGCTTTCAATGCATTTTGGCCTAAAACAAGCATTTGCTGTTTTCTCTTAAACGCAACTTGGGAGAAAAACCATTTCACATCACATTTGTGGGTCTTGGTCTTCAACACAATCTGTGAAATTTTGAGCTGTCTGTGTTTGCTACAAGAGGAGTTATCACAAAGTATGCATTATTGTTGTTTACATTGCTTTCAATGCATTTTGGCCTAAAACGAGCATTTGCTGTTTTCTCTTAAATGCAACATGGGAGAAAAACCATTTCATATCACATTTGTGGGTCTTGGTCTTCAACACAATCTGTGAAATTTTGAGCTGTCTGTGTTTGCTACAAGAGGAGATATCACAAAGTATGCGCTTTTGTTGTTTCCATTGGTTTCAATGCATTTTGGCCTAAAATGAGCATTTGCTGTTTTCTCTTAAATGCAACATGGGAGAAAAACCATTTCACTTCACATTTGTGGTTCTTGGTCTTCAACACAATTTGTGAAATTTTGTGTTGTCTGTGTTTGCTACAAGAGGAGATATCACAAAGATTGCGCTTTTTGTTGTTTCCATTGGTTTCAATGCATTTTGGCTTAAAATGAGCATTTGCTGTTTTCTCTTAAAAGCAACATGGGAGAAAAACCATTTCACATCACATTTGTGGGTCTTGGTCTTCAACACAATCTGTGAAATTTTGAGCTGTCTGTGTTTGCTACAAGAGGAGTTATTCGAAAGTATGCATTATTGTTGTTTACATTGCTTTCAATGCATTTTGGCCTAAAACAAGCATTTGCTGTTTTCTCTTAAACGCAACTTGGGAGAAAAACCATTTCACATCACATTTGTGGGTCTTGGTCTTCAACACAATCTGTGAAATTTTGAGCTGTCTGTGTTTGCTACAAGAGGAGTTATCACAAAATATGCATTATTGTTGTTTACATTGCTTTCAATGCATTTTGGCCTAAAACGAGCATTTGCTGTTTTCTCTTAAATGCAACATGGGAGAAAAACCATTTCATATCACATTTGTGGGTCTTGGTCTTCAACACAATCTGTGAAATTTTGAGCTGTCTGTGTTTGCTACAAGAGGAGATATCACAAAGTATGCGCTTTTGTTGTTTCCATTGGTTTCAATGCATTTTGGCCTAAAATGAGCATTTGCTGTTTTCTCTTAAATGCAACATGGGAGAAAAACCATTTCACATCACATTTGTGGTTCTTGGTCTTCAACACAATCTGTGAAATTTTGAGCTGTCTGTGTGTGCTACAAGAGGAGATATCACAAAGTATGCTCTTTTGTTGTTTCCATTGGTTTCAATGCATTTTGGAATAAAACGAGCATTTGCTGTTTTCTCTTAAATGCAACAAGGGAGAAAAACCATTTCACATCACATTTGTGGGTCTTGGTCTGCAACACAATCTGTGAAATTGTGAGCTGTCTGTGTTTGCTACAAGAGGAGATATCACAAAGTATGCGCTTTTGTTTCCATTGGCTTCAATGCATTTTAGTCTAAAATGAGCATTTGCTCTTTTCTCTTAAAAGCAACATGGGAGAAAAACCATTTCACATCACATTTGTGGGTCTTGGTCTTCAACACAATCTGTGAAATTTTGTGCTGTCTGTGTTTGCTACAAGAGGAGTTATCACAAAGTATGCATTTTTGTTGTTTCCATTGGTTTCAATGCATTTTGGCCTAAAATGAGCATTTGCTGTTTTCTGTTAAACACAACATGGGAGAAAAACCATTTCACATAACGTTTGTGGGTCTTGGTCTTCAACACAATCTGTGAAATTTTGAGATGTCTGTGTTTGCTACAAGAGGAGATATCACAAACTATGCGCTTTTGTTGTTTCCATTGGTTTCAATGCATTTTGGACTAAAACAAGCATTTGCTGTTTTCTCTTAAATGCAACAAGGGAGAAAAACCATTTCACATCACATTTGTGGGTCTTGGTCTTCAACACAATCTGTGAAATTTTGTGCTGTCTGTGTTTGCTACAAGAGGAGTTACCACAAAGTATGCATTATTGTTGTTTACATTGGTTTCAATGCATTTTAGCCTAAAACGAGCATTTGCTGTTTTCTCTTAAAAGCAACTTGGGAGAAAAAACCATTTCACATCACATTTGTGGGGTCTTGGTCTTCAACACAATCTGTGAAATTTTGAGCTGTCTGTGGTTTGCTACAAGAGGAGTTATTACAAAGTATGCATTATTGTTGTTTACATTGCTTTCAATGCATCTTGGCCTAAAACGAGCATTTGCTGTTTTCTCTTAAAAGCAACATTGGAGAAAAACCATTTCACATCACATTTGTGGGTCTTGGTCTTCAACACAATCTGTGAAATTTTTGAGCTGTCTGTGTTTGCTACAAGAGGAGATATCACAAAATATGCACTTTTTTTGTTTCCATTGGTTTTCAATGCATTTTGGCCTAAAAAGAGCATTTGCTGTTTTCTGTTAAACACAAAATGGGAGAAAAACCATTTCACATAACGTTTGTTTGTTCTTGGTCTTCAAACACAATCTGTGAAATTTTGAGATGTCTGTGTTTGCTACAAGAGGAGATATCACAAACTATGCGCTTTTGTTGTTTCCATTGGTTTTCAATGCATTTTGACATAAAACGAGCATTTGCTCTTTTCTCTTAAACGCAACATGGGAGAAAGACAATTTCACATCACATTTGTGGGTCTTGGTTTTCAACACAATCTGTGAAATTTTGAGCTGTTTTGTGTTTGCTACAAGGAGGAGATATCACAAAGTATGCGCTTTTGTTTCCATTGGCTTCAATGCATTTTAGTCTAAAACGAGCATTTACTCTTTTCTCTTAAAAGCAACATGGGAGAAAAAACCATTTCACATCACATTTGTGGGTCTTGGTCTTCAACACAATCTGTGAAATTTTGTGCAGTCTGTGTTTGCTACAAGAGGAGATATCACAAAGATTGCGCTTTTTGTTGTTTCCATTGGTTTCAATGCATTTTGGCATAAAATGAGCATTTGCTGTTTTCTCTTAAAAGCAACATGGGAGAAAAACCATTTCACATCACATTTGTGGATCTTGGTCTTCAACACAATCTGTGAAATTTTGTGCTGTCTGTGTTTGCTACAAGAGGAGAATATCACAAAGTATGCACTTTTGTTGTTTCCATTGGTTTCAATGCATTTTGGCCTAAAATGAGCATTTGCTGTTTTCTGTTAAACACAACATGGGAGAAAAACCATTTCACATAACGTTTGTGGGTCTTGGTTCTTCAACACAATCTGTGAAATTTTGAGGTGTCTGTGTTTGCTACAAGAGGTGATATCACAAAGTATTCGCTTTTGTTGTTTCCATTGCTTTCAATGCATTTTGGCCTAAAATGAGCATTTGCTGTTTTCTCTTAAATGCAACATGGGAGGAAAAACCATTTCACAACACGTTTGTGGGTCTTGGTCTTCAACACATCCAGTGAAATTTTGAGCTGTCTGTGTTTGCTACAAGAGGAGTAATCACAAAGTATGCGCTTTTGTTGTTTCCATTGGTTTCAATGCATTTTGGCCTAAAATGAGCATTTGCTGTTTTCTGTTAAACACAACATGGGAGAAAAACCATTTCACATAACGTTTGTGGGTCCTTGGTCTTCAACACAATCTGTGAAATTTTGAGCTGTCTGTGTTTGCTACAAGAGGAGTTTATCACAAAGTATGCATTATTGTTGTTTACATTGCTTTCAATGCATCTTGGCCTAAAACGAGCATTTGCTGTTTTCTCTTAAAAGCAACATTGGAGAAAAACCATTGCACATCACATTTGTGGGTCTTGGTCTTCAACACAATCTGTGAAATTTTGAGCTGTCCTGTGTTTGCTACAAGAGGAGATATCACAAAGTATGCACTTTTTGTTGTTTCCATTGGATTCAATGCATTTTGGCCTAAAATGAGCATTTGCTGTTTTCTCTTAAATGCAACATGGGAGAAAAACCATTTCACATCACATTTGTGGATCTTGGTCTTCAACACAATCTGTGAAATTTTGTGCTGTCTGTGTTTGCTACAAGAGGAGTTATCACAAAGATTGCGCTTTTTGTTGTTTTCATTGGTTTCAATGCATTTTGGCCTAAAATGAGCATTTGCTGTTTTCTGTTAAACACAACATGGGAGGAAAACCATTTCACATAACGTTTGTGGGTCTTGGTCTTCAACACAATCTGTGAAATTTTGAGCTGTCTGTGTTTGCTACAAGAGGAGATATCACAAAGTATGCTCTTTTGTTGTTTCCATTGGCTTCAATGCATTTTGGACTAAAACAAGCATTTGCTGTTTTTCTCTCAATTGCAACATGGGAGAAAAAACCATTTCACATCACATTTGTGTGTCTTGGTCTTCAACACAATCTGTGAAATTTTTGTGCTGTCTGTGTTTGCTACAAGAGGAGATATCACAAAGATTGCGCTTTTTGTTGTTTCCATTGGTTTCAATGCATTTTGGCCTAAAATGAGCATTTGCCTGTATTCTCTTAAAAGCAACATGGGAGAAAAACCATTTCACATCACATTTGTGGTTCTTGGCCTTCAACACAATCTGTGAAATTTTGAGCTGTCTGTGTTTGCTACAAGAGGAATTATCACAAAGTATGCATTATTGTTGTTTTACATTGCTTTCAATGCATTTTGGCCTAAAACGAGCATTTGCTGTTTCTCTTAAAAGCAACATGGAAGAAAAACCATTTCCTATCACATTTGTGGGTCTTGGTCTTCAACACAATCTGTGAAATTTTGAGCTGTCCTGTGTTTGCTACAAGAAGAGATATCACAAAGTATGCGCTTTTGTTGTTTCCATTGTTTTCAATGCATTTTGGCCTAAAATGAGCATTTGCTGTTTTCTCTTAAATGCAACATGGGAGAAAAACCATTTCACATCACATTTGTGGATCTTGGTCTTCAAAACAATTTTGTGAAATTTTGTGTTGTCTGTGTTTGCTACAAGAGGAGATATCACAAAGATTGCGCTTTTTGTTGTTTCCATTGGTTTTCAATGCATTTTGGCTTAAAATGAGCATTTGCTGTTTTCTCTTAAAAGCAACATGGGAGAAAAACCATTTCACATCACATTTGTGGGTCTTGGTCTTCAACACAATCTGTGAAATTTTGAGCTGTCTGTGTTTGCTACAAGAGGAGTTATCACAAAGTATGCATTATTGTTGTTTACATTGCTTTCAATGCATTTTGGCCTAAACAAGCATTTGCTGTTTTCTCTTAAACGCAACTTGGGAGAAAAACCATTTCACATCACATTTGTGGGTCTTGGTCTTCAACACAATCTGTGAAATTTTGAGCTGTCTGTGTTTTGCTACAAGAGGAGTTATCACAAAGTATGCATTATTGTTGTTTACATTGCTTTCAATGCATTTTGGCCTAAAACGAGCATTTGCTGTTTTCTCTTAAATGCAACATGGGAGAAAAACCATTTCATATCACATTTGTGGGTCTTGGTCTTCAACACAATCTGTGAAATTTTGAGCTGTCTGTGTTTGCTACAAGAGGAGATATCACAAAGTATGCGCTTTTGTTGTTTCCATTGGTTTCAATGCATTTTGGCCTAAAATGAGCATTTGCTGTTTTCTCTTAAATGCAACATGGGAGAAAAACCATTTCACTTCACATTTGTGGT
>JAUIMM010002638.1:0-48919 GCA_031769625.1 Taudactylus pleione | reverse complement strand
CTAAGCTCAGCTGGCTTATTGTCTGCTAATAATTGATGTCAACAACTTAGTATAAATGTGTATATACAGTATGTCATATAAAGTTCTATGCCCTGAATAAAAAATGACAAGTTATAAAATATATTTGTGTCTGTAAATTTTAATAATTGTTTTATTTTGTTGTTTGCGTTTTTTTTAAGCTGTATTGCAGTATTAAATAAAATCACCCGTTCCAGAACAACCCTTACTTGATTGGCTACTTCATGCAAAGTGCTTTCCGGGGCTCTGTAATTTGTGTAATGGCAGGAAAGCAGGGGTGTGGCTGCACGGTCCAATATAAAGCAGCACACTTTGGGCCTTATTCAGGTTGGATCGCACGGCTGCGTTCGCACGATTATATACGCTGGCAGAGGTCTAGATGGCGACAGGAAGTTTAGCAGTTTGTGAGGTAGGGGCAGGTCAACCACAACTGTGCGAATGGTTCCGATGTTACCGATGTTTTCGCTGACTTGCGGATGCATGTCATGGAAGTGGGCATCTTGGTATAGTGCTGCGCGTTGCCGCGGGATTGCATTCATTAGCATATTTTCGCAGGTAGCGGGTGCGTGCGAATGCTGCCGTGTGATCCAACCTGAATAAGGTCCTTTGTCCAATCGCTAACACACAAATAGGCAACCATTCCAATTGTGAACGATAATGCCATTGCAAGCTGGGAGGGCAGATTTAAGCAAGTAGTACATCATATCAAAAAATAAATCCTCTTTGCAGACAAAGTCATAAATAGACTGAATCACAAAACGCATATATTATATATATATCAGGTTACATATTACACTTCAGTAGCATGATCAATGATAGGCTATCTATCTACAGTGCATCCGGAAAGTATTCACAGCGCTTCACATTGTTATGTTACAGCCTTATTCCAAAATGGAATAAATTCATTCTTGTCCTCAAAATTATACACGCAATACCCCATAATGACTATGTGTAAAAAGTTTTTTTGAGATTTTTGCAAATTTAATAAAAAAAAAACCCACTAAGAAATCACATGTACATAAGTATTCACAACTTTTCCTCAATACTTTGTTGATGCACCTTTGGAAGCAATTACAGCTTTAAGTCTTTTTGAATATGATGCCACAAGCTTGGCACACCTATCTTTGGGCAGTTTCGCCCATTCCTCTTTGCGGCACCTCTCAAGCTCCATTAGGTTGGATGAGAAGCGTAGTTACACAGCCATTTTCAGATCTCTCCAGAGATGTTCAATCGAATTCAAGTCTGGGCTCTGGCTAGGCCACTCAAGGACATTCACAGAGTTGTCCTGAAGCCAGCCCCTTGATATCTTGGCTGTGTGCTTAGGGTCGTTGTCCTGCTGAAGGATGAACCGTCACCCCAGTTTGAGGTCAAGAGCGCTCTGGAGCAGGTTTTCATCCAGGATTGTACATTGCTGCATTCATCTTTCCCATCTTTCCATCTTTTCCTTTATCCTGGCTAAGCTCCCAGTTCCTGCCGCTGAAAAACATTCCCACAGCATGATGCTGCCACTACTATGCTTCACTGTAGGGATGGTATTGGCCTGGTGATGAGAGGTGCCTGGTTTCCTCCAAACATAACGCCTGGCATTAACGCCAAAGAATTCAATCTTTGTCTCATCAGACCAGAGAAATTTGTTTCTCATGGTCTGAGAGTCCTTCAGGTGTATTTTGGCAAACTCCATGCGGGCTGCACTGTGCTTTTAACTAAGGAGTGGCTTCCGTCTGGCCACTCTACCATACAGGCCTGATTGGTGGATTGCTGCAGAGAGGGTTGTCCTTCTGGAAGGTTCTCTCTCCACAGAGGAATGCTGTAGCTCTGACCGAGTGATCATCGGGTTCTTGGTCACCTCCCTGACTAGGGCCCTTCTCCCACGATCGCTCAGTTTAGACAGCCGGCCAACTCTAGGAAGAGTCCTGGTGGTTTCCGAACTTCTTCCATCTACGGATGATGGAGGCCACTGTGCTCATTGGGACCTTCAAAGCAGCAGATATTTTTCTGTAACCTTCCCCAGATTTGTGCCTCGAGACAGGGCCATCTCTTCCATTGGGCTTGTTGGGCAGTTGCCCAAGGGCCCGAAGCTTGTAGGGGCCCCTGCAGCCGTAGCCAGTTGGTAAATTTGTGATGATTTTATAAGCCGGCCAATGGTGCACTGTATTCTGTTCTAACCTCCCCCCCTCCCCCCGGTGATGAGTACTCACCTCAGTCCCAGTTTCACTTAATCCGACGGCTTCAGATCAGTCAGACAGAGTCTCTCTGCATGTGTGGGAGGTTTGATGGGCATGCAGGAGGGTTTAATTTTATTGACCCGTGAATGGGTGGGTAGGGGGCCCCAGTGCATTGCTTTGCCCAGGGCCCACACTGCTGTTAAGACAACCCTGCCTCGAGACAATCCTGTCTCGGAGGTCTATAGACAATTCCTTGGACTTAATGCTTGGTTTGTGCTCTGACATGCACTGTCAAGTGTGGGACCTTATATAGACATGTCCAAACAACTGAATTTACCACATGAAGCTCAATTTTGAGCTTCATGGCAAAGGCTGTGAATACTTATGTACATGTGATTTCTTTTTACACGTTGTCATTATGGGGTACTGTGTGAATTTATTACATTTTGGAATAAGGCTGTAACATAACAAAATGTGGAAAAAGTGAAGCGCTGTGAATATCTATCTCATAGTTGCGACTTCCTAGATGCCCCTACCGGGAGGGAGCAACTAGGTCGGTACAGCATGGGGCGGTGTGGGTTTGTGATGCGACATAGGGGGCGGTCGCGTCAATGTGAGCACGCCACCTGCTGTACAATGTAGAGATTACCGGCATTGTACAGTGGGGCGATTCTGAATTGCGTGAATTGCGTTATCTGCCACTAGGTATTAAGGGACAGGGACGAGCGGCGGTGACTCTGGGAGCGCCAACCGACTTCCCAGCCATTGCAGGATAGTAGGCAAGTATGATATATATATATAGAGAGAGAGAGTCATATTTTCGTGAATAAGTGAAAATGATTATGCACACACAAAAAAAGAAAGGCTTATCTGTGTGTGGAGATGTACTAAGCCATGGAGAGTGATAAAGTGGAGAGAGATAACGTACCAGCCAGTCAGCTCCTGTCATGTTACAGGCTGTGCTGTGTTTGATAAATGACAGTCGGGAGCTTATTGGTTGATACTTTATCTCTCTCCACTGTATCACTCTCCATGGCTTAGTACACATGTCCCTATATGTGGTGAGTATCTTTGTGTTCTTATACTCCATAGCCCTCTTGTTGCAGTTCTTCAGTATAGAAAGAGAAGATTCGCCAATATAGCATAGTATATTAAGACAATGAGGGATGGCTAGAATCCTTCTGAAATATCACCAGACACATACTTATTTACATGAGTCAAAGAAGTTCAGTGAAATAGCTACTGTCACCTTTCTATATAATGAAACTGTATTTAGAGTATATTTTCAGTGCTGTAGTGCATCTGTTGTAATTAAAAGAAACCAATCAGCACTTACCTTTGATTACTTTAAAGCAAGCTAACCAATGAAAGCAAATGTCTGGTATAGTTATGTTATTGCACTTTGGGCCTGATTTAGACATGCTCGCAAGCAGGTCGATTGCTGGGCAGTTGTGCGCACGCGCGAGCCTCGGAGCGAGTGAGAAATTCACTTGCACCGGGGCTCGCTAAAGACGGGGCGGCTGTCATGTTGATCGACCGCTCGCCCCGTTTTGTAGGCGGGTCGGGGGGGGTGGCTTGAAAATGGAGGCGTTCCCGAAGGAACGCCTGCCGTTTGGGGGCGGCCCTACTGACATCACGAGTGATGTCAGTAGTGAGCTTCCGGCTCTATTAGAGCCGGAAGCTCACTGGGACTTGCGGCAGACGAGACTCTACCACAAGGGTCTTGTCGCAAGCCCGATGGTTGGGACCATCGCGACCATCCACAGCTTAGTGAGTGGCCAGAAGGCCGGTCAAAAAAAACCCCAAAACACCCTTCAGACCTGCGAGCTGCCTCCGGCAGCGAGCGGGTCTGAATCAGGACCTTTGTCAATAAACCTATGTTTTATATTGTGTCTGTTATATGAATTTCCTTCAAATCTCTTGCTATTGCTGTTTTGATATGCTTATATGTAGTGTTATAGTATAAGGGTATTTGTCTATTGTATAGGCCTATACGAAGATAGATATTTTTGGCTATTATTTAGGACTCGTCTATATTGTCATAGTAGGCATGTTGGAGGTTGACTGAAAGATCTGCCAGTGAAGTTGGAACATGCTCACAAATGCTGATGAAATCCCACATGTCAGAATAGATAAGATATGATTTACAAAGCAGATATGCTCATATTGGCTAGTTTATACATGTCATTTACTGGAGCACTTTCTCTGCATAATGGTGAGGCGATAAAGAAAGAGAGCTCTGGTAAATTTGCATAATAATACCAGTCTCCGCGCACAGCAGGATAAGAACCATGCTGAGATTTATGGGTGAGCACCTTGGGGTATTCGGGATGTGAAGCTTGTGTATTTTTCTTCATTGTTGTATTTTTTTTCATTTTTATTTCATAATTGTGTTGAGGACTGTTCTTACTGAATAGGACTGTAGTATTTTAAGTGACCCTTCCGTCCTTGCTAAAGAAACTTTTTATAGTGGCCACCTGTCCAGTCATGATGATAGAAGAATGTCCTTGCATTGGGGAGGGGTGGGGGAATGGGATTCTCATGGCTAGACAGTCAGTAGACCTAGAATAGAAATGAAAGGAATCCGCGGGTGTGTGTACAAAGTTGTAATACTGGTGAACCATTAGCCACACCATCAGACATTGCACCTGCCCTATAGCATTCACAGAATGTCCGAATGAACATGGCCACAGGTGTCAATGCAACTGCGTCTTTAGGAGCAGTCGCTGACACTGACATATGTGGGAAAGGGGATCCTAGACTGCACACCCTGAATATATATATGCCCGCCACACGCTTGCATCAGGTAGCCACATTCCCCCAATTACTACTTGGAAACTTCGGTCAAAATTGCAATTTCAATTTGCGTTTCTGTGCCTCAGACGCATGCACAGTGCGGATCAGACGCATGCACAGTGCGGATCAGACGCATGCACAGTGCGGATCAGACGCATGCACAGTGCGGATCAGACGCATGCACAGTGCGGATCAGACGCATGCACAGAAGGAAACCATTGGCCACTTGCACCTCATGGCTTCCCTGCATCCACCTCTGAGTCACCCCCTGTGTTTGTGCATAGTGGAGTACCGAACTATACTGGGGAACTAAGTGAAATTAAGCCCTTTTGATGCCTTACCCAAACTAATCTCTATTTAGTTATTTGAGTAAGATATATTAAGCACCAACATATTCTTGTGCTGGGTATACACTGGGCGATAAATCGGCCGTTCAATTGAATGGCCGATATATTGCGGGTGCGTCGGTGGATCTGCAGACATATCGGCACATTGTGCTGTCTGTACGGGTGGTCAGCCGACCACCCAGACACTTGCAGCACAGGTCACCGGTCACTGACATCACAACTGGACGGGCACATGTAAATGCCCGCCCAGTTGTAACGTCAGGCACGACACATGGAGCCGATGATAGGTAAGTGTGTATGCACTTACCAATCATCAGATAGCAGTGATCGCAAAATACTGCCGATAAGGGGGCGTCTTCCCAGCCATTCGCCCTCACCGCCTGAGTCCTGACTCCTAACACCTCCTCTTTCCCACCAGCGTGCACTCCGCAGTACATCCATTCCCGGCGGAGCTAGCCGGGGAGAGTAAAGAAGTGGGAAAGCCAGCATAGGTTGGGCAGCAGCAGAGAGGAGCGCTGTTCCTGCAGGCTGGGCAGGAGGCAGAGCATCAGAAGTAGATGCAGATGGAGCAGGTCCCTGATGAAGGACGGCGACAGTCCAGAAGTCCGATGGCGATTTGGCTGCAGCAGCATTGTCAGTGGTGCCGGGACCCTCTAGCAGTCAGCTGAGCTCTCTGCGTGCAGGAAGCGGGGATGTGGACACTGCATGGGGCAGAAGGGAGCTGCAGACGCACAACAGTGACCAGGCCAAGGGCTCCCAGCAGAAGCAAAGGAGGTAACCACTGCCCCAAGTGCAATCTACCCTTACCCCCTCCCTACCCCCAGTACTGCCCCAGTTGCTAATCCTGACTCCCTTCCTGCCCCAGCACTGCCCCCAGTATTGCCTGCCCCTAACGCCATCCTTGACCCCCAGTACTGCCCTAGCTGTTATCTACACTTGCTCCCTCCCTACCCCCAGTGCTGCCCCAGCTCCTATCCCGACCCCTCCTCCATACCCCCAGCACCTCCCCTAACACCCTCCTTGCCGCCTGTACTGTCCTAGCAGCTATCTACCCTTACCACTTTCCTACCCCCAGTACTGCCTGCTCGTAACCCTCTCCTTGCCCCCAGTACTGTGCCAGCTACTATCTACCCTTACCACCTTCCTTACCCTGAGTTCTGCCTGCCACTAACCCCCTCCTTGCCCCCTCCACTGTGCCAGCTGCTATCTATCCTTGCTCCCCTGCACTGTCGCAGCTGCTGTCTGCCTTCACCCCCCATAATATATGATGGGACCCAGAAAAAGTGGGAACCACAATTTTTTCAACTCAGCGTGATCACTGTATAGGATGGCAGATTGTCATAATGGACGATCCATCAATCTATTGTGTACCCAGCATTAGGCTCTGTACAATCAGATAATTGTTTTATTCAGACCCCACCCCAATATATTTTACAATTAAATTCCAGTATCACATACCCATTAGATTAGCCAAAAGCAAATTTAACTACCATTATGTCTTTGGGTAGCAGAAGGAAACTCATACAAATGTGATGCAAATAGCACCTTGTTAGAACTGCAGCCCAAAGCACAAGCCCTGTGAGGCAGAAATGCTAGCATTAGTGTCACTGTATCTATTAAAGTAGCAATCTATATTTTTTCTTAATTCCCCATATGTTGGATACCATGAAACAGGTGCCCGAGTTAACTTGATTATAGTGCCACCAAGCAACTGACTCCCCATATGAATGTACAGCATTTGCTTATCTGAATTCCATTTCTCAGCATCAGTAGCAGATAATAGGGGGTATATTTACTAAAGTGCGCGTTTATAGAATTTAAGGTGTTGCTCATAGCAACCAATAAGATTCTCCACTTCTATAAACTTGCACTTTAGACAATATACCCCTTAGTGTCTAGTAGAGCCCAACAATAACATAATGCCCCTAACCCGTAACATAACACCCCTTAATAAATAACCCTACTGAGGTTAAGGGCCGTATTCAATTAGGCGCGAAAAGCCGTTATTGCCGAAAAAGTTTCGCGAAAACACACTGCAATGTAATAGGCGAAAAAGAGTCGCCTGTGGTGAAAAAAAGTGCAGAATTGCGGTTTTGGGGTGCAAACATCGGGAAACCACTCAGCACCTTTGGGACAGCCCCCCAAAGCATAACTGTGTCAAAAAAATCCTAAAAAAAAATTAAGAACACCCCAAAAAATGTATTTGAAAAAGGGGGGCAAAAAAAAACCAGTTGGGGTACAAACTTAAAAAAACTAGCGAAATAAGCTTTTGGGGGGTTTGCAAGTATGGGGGAGGTGTTTTTTGGATTGCAGGTGCTTGCTGAAGGTGAGTTTTTTAAGTTTTTAGAACCTCACATTTGCGATTTTTTTTAACCATACTTGCACCCATTTTCATGTACCCCAATTTTGCTGGGACTAGTTATTTTCTCCCCAAAAAACTGCTAAATGCTATTCTTCACCACTTGTGCAAAGATGCTAATTCGCAGCTATTGAGAGCATTTAAGTACCCCAAATACCTTCAGCAGGGCTATTTGGGGGCATCTACATTGATCCCCAATGTTAGTGAATCTTTTAGGGTGTGTCAGGCTGATTTCTCCAAATCGACCTTTTCGATTGTTTGCGTTTTGCCGGGTCCCGTTTTTACGTCCTTTGGAAATGAATAGGACGAAAAGCAGGGCCGCACACGAAAAGTTTTTGCCTCCAAAACACCTAAAGTCGGTGAAAAGTAGATTCCGCTGACGGCAGCGAAATCATCGCCGCTAATTGAATACGGGCCCAAACTACAAATTAAACGGGGTTCAGTACTGTGACCAGATGACCTCGCTCCATCAGACGAAGGCAGATTTCGTTGTAGGTAGATGGAAGTGATTTCTCGTCCTTGATGAACTTGAGTTGTCTTCACCACTACTAGGGATTCCCTTCGTTAGTAACTGCCTAGTACTGACTCCTCCTACCAATGTGTTGTGTGCGACTAACTCACTGCCATCATCAGGCTTCTATATTGGCACCCGGAACCGCTTTTCCCAGGCTCCCACCATCGGAACCTGGACCCGCTTACTTCTGGGTATGTGTGGTCACTCTGCTGTAACACTGCCTGGTGTCTGCAAATTTCAACTCATTATGAATCAGTCTGCACTGGGTATCTGGCAGAGGGATTGAGCTTGAATACACTTGGCTCAATCCAGAACATCCCAAGAATGGAATAGTGTTTGGTGCTATACTGTTAGTCACAGGATACAAGCAGATGGAGGCATCTTAAAGCAAGTGTGTGTTTATTGCTCAAAAGGTATGTCTGAATCAACAGCATACAATATATTACAGAAGTTCTTTCCTCTCAGATAGTCAGAGGATATCTCTCTGAGCTCACGGAGACCCTTTTTAATCAGTTCTAACACACACTACCAAATGGGATAAATCCGCCTAGGTTTTCATAGCCAATAAAGTTATGTTTAAGTACTGTGCATGTGTACATTTAACAATGTGTCTTATGGACAGTGGGGAACGGTCGCTCCTCGGTGCATGAGAACCCCTGCAGAGTTGACCACACCACTGGTGCCTAGACTATGGAGAGTGGATGCTATCTCTTCATCTACTTCAAAGACTTAAGGGCCCCAAATCATCCTGCCGGTTCCCTGATACCCCGATGCGAAGATTGGTGGCCATCGATGATCAACGATCCGTCAGGGATTCGATGAATATTCTTCATATTAAAGATCCTCGATTTGCTGATTACAATTATATTTTAGTTGGGGTTAGCAAATCAAGGAATTGTTGGATTTCACTGATGCCCCGACCCCAGCGCCTGGGGATCAGGAAATTGCAACAATCCATCGCTGATGTATGGAGGCTTCACTTCCAAGATTTTGTTAGGGGGACCTAACCATCTCCACAGTGACCAGTTTCCCAGGCAGCAGTCTCCTTGCAACTAAGCTGGAGCCTTTTAAGGCAAGTTAAAGACTGTGGGGGAAGTCATTCCGGTTCCCTGGTTTGGGGACCGAGGAAACCAGCAGCCCACTGAGGGATTCAGATCCCCCTAGACCACCAGAGAATAGATAAGTGCATTTTACTTTTAAGTACTATCACATTTAAACATTTTAAATATTTATACACATTGCAATACTCTGTATGTACATGGGTGCAGCAGGGAGCCATCAAGACAGGGACAAAAAAAAGCTACAATCCACTGTGTGTTGAAAACAATCAGCCGTTTTGATTTTAATGCGTAAACTGGCTGCTGACTTAGGGCCTGATTCAGAGATGGACGCTAATGCAATTTTCAGTCAGATCGAGCGATTGTTTGCCATTGCGTATGCAGCACAGTGTATGTGCGCAAAGACAACTCACACTGCGATCATGCAGACCACGGAGTCCCATCGCAGAGTGATTGACAGGAAGTGAGCGTTTGGTGGGGTGGTCGGCGAAACGCAGACATGCCTGGCCGTTTAAATGCCGTTAAATGGGCATGCATAAATTAGCCACTGCGAGTGCATAGTAGTGCCGACCAGTCGGCGGCCGCTCCATGTCTGTCGATATTACAGATGTTTACGCTGGAAAGCGACGGCGTACACAGGTAAGAATGCAGCACTGGGCGTCCCTATGCACGGGTGATTTTTAGTACCATTAGCATATTTTCGCAACTGCGTTCTTTATGAAATCACAGCTGTGAACGCATTAGCGTCCATCTCTGAATCGGGTCCTTAGTTAGCAATGACTTATGGGGCCAGATGTAATAGGGTACGAGTTTGTAAAATGTGCAAGTATAGAGCTAAACTCGCACATTTTTACAACTCACACTATGCAATAGGGTGCGAGAACATGCAAACTCATTTCTCACACCCAACAACTCGCAATGGCAAAACACGCATCCAAATCTTTTACCATTGTGCGGATACAAGTCGGGCAATGTAATAAAGTGTGAGTGTTTAACACGCACATTATTACTGACTGAAAACTTGTAAAAAAACAGACCTGCTACAGGATAGCGAGTCTAGCCTGAGTAGGTCTGAGTTACACAGAAACATGCACAGATCCGTGAGATCCGGGTCTATAAAAATAGTAAGATGTAAAAAAAAAAAAAAATTAAATGGTGTGGGGTTCCCCCTCTAAAAGCATAACCAGTCCCAGGTGCTTTTGCCAATTAAAAGACTGCTAATTTAAAATAGTTTATTCTAGCCTATATAAGGGCTATGTTGTTCCAAACAAAATTAAGAAACAAATAGGTAATGGTCAGAGCATTGTTACGTGTCAGTAAGACTGGAATAAACTGAAAGGAGTACCAAACTATAAAAGACTGGCCTTGTCCACATAAGACAACCAGAGATGGCCCTACTCATTTATTTTTGCCATAAGGGCGGCCATACACGGTAAGATTTTTTTATACGATGTGCACGATTGCTCATTACTATTGTTGTTTTGGTGTACATACGATGGTGATGCACGTCCCCGCAGTCATATATTTGGATTGCATCTCGTACTGGAACACCATACGAGGGTGACCTATCTTACCACGATGTGACACACATCGTATAACTTTTGGCAGGTAATATGATCCGATGTCTGATTACGAGGTGTATAAAAATCCCTAGCCACTCCCCTCCTCCATTTTGTCATGAGAGACGGTGTTCCGAGCAGCAACATCACATCGCAGCGTGTGTGCTGAAGTGAGTATACATCGTGGCACTGAGTACATTTGTCCCCCTCTGGCCCTGCCATTGTTTATATACCACTTTACCACCAAGATTCATCGTAATGGTTATGTACACAACCGATCGCTCGTTTCCGATTTGTAATCGTGAAACGAAGCATCGGGATCGTATGATCATATGAAAAATAGTACACCCTTTGAACACATCGTATGTAAAATTTCAAGGGAAAATTACAAGGGAAACTTTATAAGACATATTGTACATCTTTTTATCGCACCGTGTATGGCCTGCTTAACTGTTCAAGTTTACAAGCTACAGTGTTACAGTGTCATGTCATACTGACTGCAAAGCTGAACATTTCTCATGTTGCCTTTTACATTTACTGTTCTGTAAAGAATTATTGAGATTATATATGAAACAGTACAGTTCACTGCTTTCAAAATATTTACATTAAAAGTGTGACTGTGGGCTGAATGCTATTAAAATAGTGATGTCATAGTTTGTTAAGGTGTCTGTTTTATATAGCTCTTCTGTGCATATTACAATATAGAGACTTGTTCCTTTACTTCTGTTCCATCTAACAATTAAAAATGTACAGGGATATCCAAATTATGGCCCGCCGTCCAGACCACAATTTGAACGACTACGATCCGCCGCAACTCCCCTGCACCTCCTGTGCCACAATAGTAGCACGAGAGTGAGGAGAGCTCCGACTGCCCTGCTGGAAAGACCAGATATAAATCCAAACAGAGCTGAGGGGACACCCTAATTGAAACAGTGTCCTGCCCAGATATCCTGTCCCTATGGTGTCCCCTGCACAAAGAGTCATACCATTGGGATCATAGCATTAACTGAGAAAGCATAGGCATTTGAGACAAAAGGGATTGTTTTCAAGGTTGCTAGAACTGTGATATATTGTATTGACAATCAGATGTGTCCTCATACACTTAGCGCCTATACACCATATGGCGCGAGACGCCCATCGCGACTGAGCTGCTTTGAGTTTAGTAGAGTACCGTCTTTTTCTTAAAATTTTTCATCTTATTTGCAGATGTAGCAAAACACCACTCAAAGGACCTGATTCAGACCCGCTCGTGAGCGCTGAGCGCTCGCAAGCGTGTCGATGGTGCCCTAGTGCGCATGCGTACGACGGAGGGAGCTCCGTCATGCGCATGCGCGAGACCCGCATAGCGACAGCCAAGCCGTCACTATGGGTCTCGCACCAAAGGGGGCGTGCTGTCGATGGTGAGTGACAGCACGCCCCCTTTGGTGGGCGTGCCAGGGGCCCAGACGGAGGCGTTCCCATGGGAACGCCTACCGTCTGGGTCCGGCCCCACTGACATCACTAGTGATGTCAGTGGGAGTGCTTTTGGCTCTGATCGAGCCAAAAGCACTCCTGGGCTTGCGGCAGCGAGACCCTACCACAGGGTCTCATCGCAAGCCCGATGGTCACGATGGTCTTGACCATCGTGACCATCTTTTTGGCCGCTCACATAAGCTGTGGGTGGTCACCCACAGCTATGTGAGGGGCCAGGAGGCTGCTCCAATTTTAGGTAGGAGGGCCCTGATTCAGAGCGTCCGGCTCTGAATCAGGCCCAAAGTGCACTAGAGGCGCTGGGCTGCGACTAACTGCACTAGAATTAGTTTTAAACACATACAAAGTCGAAGATATAGCACAATGGAGCTTGGCGTGAGAAAAAGCTGCAACTGCTTTTCCATAGCACTTCGTATAGAAATGCAGACTCATTCGCACACAGCTGTGCAAATGAGCAGGCTCAGAGGTCCGGGGCTGGTTATTGATTGGGGGGGATGCATATTTTTTCTTAAACAATTAACCATTTAATCTCTTTAATAAGAACATTACCAGGGACATAACTGCCATGGGTGCAGGGGGAGTTGTTGCTAGGGGGTGCACGGTAACACGATCCTCTCAGCAGATTGTTTCAGCAGATGCAGTCTGGAAATCTGCTGAAAAATTGTGTACGCATAGATTGGTTGTAGAATCTGTGTCCAGGTCTGCAGTAGGATTGTATAAACAGTCTGTTCTGTTGGATCCCCTGCAGATTGGACAACTGTGTACCCCGGGGTATGTAGTTAATAAGCAGACGGTCGAAATGCAGACCGCCGGCTTCCCGACTGTCATATACCGACAAAGGACTAATGATAGGTGTCGAATTCCCGATGCCAATCATTATCCCTACGCATACCGAACGAAGGTAAGCTGCAGGGGGGGAGGGCTAGGTTACGGGCTCCTGGGAGTGAAACATTTGTCTCTGGAGTGAGACATTTTCTCATTGAGTAGATACTGTTACAACTTTGTATCTCTACCCACCTGCACTACTTGTGGATGTTCAGTACATATTACTCATTATTTAGATAATAGCTTTTACAGATTGTCAATTATGTGTTTTGTTCAATTGTTTCCTCTTTTATATCTACTTACCTACATTAAAAACAATATTTTTTACATTTTTATGATTATCAGTGTCATTTTGTGTATACAGCGCCTTTCCACCTATTTATTTTCCTGTGCTTTCCGGCACTTTTTGTGCTGTTTGGGAGTGGTGGCATTACTCCCAGGTGGTGGGCAGCTATTTACACAGCTGGATATTTGCTTATTTGTCTGTTGAGTTATACTTCGTTCTGGCGCTTGGTTTTTTTCTCCCTTTTGTTGTTTACAAATCTATATTAACTTAGCATTTATTATGTGAGATTTTTAATTTTATTTGAGGACTCAGGGCCCTATTCAGCAAGGATTGCGGCTGCAATCGCGCACACAGATCTGCTGCGAAAGTAAGCTAATGCTTGTAATCGCAGAGCAATCGCACGAACAACATGCAGGCGCCCACTTCCCCTCTCTCACATCCGTAATACCTTGCAATCCTCCTCAAACATCGGAAACATCGAGTACCATTGACCCTTCACGCAAAATTACAGTAGCCCAGACAAATTGCTAACCTTGTTGCACGCAGTGAGTGCTCAAGCTGCGTATGCCATCGCAGTGGCTAATTTATGCGCGCCCCTGCAACGGCATTCATACAGCAAGGCATGCCTGCGTTTCTCCGACCACCCCCCTGCCCCGTCATTACCCCCAAACAGCACTTCCTGTCAATCACTCTGCGATGGGTCTGTGTACTCACTGCAATCGCAGTCCCGGTTGCAGTGAGGCATTAGCGCATTGCGATGCATGCGCAGTACACAACAATCGACCATCTGCGTACTCTTTCGCAGTTACGATCCTTGCTGAATCAGGCCCTCAGACTACTTTATATTCTCTGATGAGAGACACAACCTTTATTGTTCTCCTGCTCATGATGTTGTTGGTGATTTTTTGTGCATCTTTATTAAATGGGCCACAAATGAACTAATTTGCTGTGCTCTAGTGCAGAGGATCCTAAACTCCACCTTTACAGTCCAAATTTTAAGGATATTCATTCTTGAGCCGAGATGGTCAAATCAAATTGACATTGAGGTGCTAATTAAGGGCCTGATTCAGAGATAGAAGCTAATGCGATTGCAGCTGCGATTTCGTATGCAACGCAGCTACGAAAATATGGTAATGTTAGCAAAGATCACCAGAGCATAAAGACGCCCACTACTGCCTTCTTATCTGTGTGCGACGACACATACCTGCGTAAATATAGGTAACATCTACGCACATCGGCAGCGTTGGGAGCTCTTCTGACACGCAGAGCTGCATCTACAGTCGCAGTGGATAATTAATATAGGCCCATGTAACGGCGTAGAAAAATGGACAGGTATGTCTGCGTTTTCTAACCACTCCCCGATACCACCCCTAAACACTGACAACCTATCACTCACTCTGCGATGGATTTCTATGTGCGCCCGTAATCGCAGTGCGGCTTATATGCATTTGCATTGGCAAACAATCGCTTGATCTGCGTACGTAATCGCCATTACGTCTGTCTCTAAATCATGCCCTAAGTAACCTGTGCTCAAGCATGGATATCCTTAAAACCTGGATTGTAATGGCGGAGTTTGGGAACCTCTGCTGTTGTGCCTTAGTAATTTCCTACCTTTGTAGTGGTGATGAACTTGGTTTTGTGAATAAAGCTGGGTGCACACTATACGATATATATCGTTACGATGCGAATCGTAACAATATATCGTACACATCGTATAGTGTGTAAGCCCAATCTGTCATTCCAAGCGGTCGTTCATCACATCATCCCATCTGCTGTGCTGCATGTCAGATGAGACGATGCAATGAATGTCACGGTGTAGTTACATTGTGTCGCTGAGTCCCACCATCGTATGGTGTGTAACCAGCTTAAGACCTCATATATTCATGTGCATTTGGACGTATGGCCAAACTTGTAAATTGCATTTTGTTTTACTGCTCAGGCGCAGTAAAACACTGAGTAATGCAGAGTTTACCTTAACTTGGATTTGCATCTCCATGCTCCTGGACAATTACAGATAAAGTGCAGCTGCCCCAACCCCTAAAGTCACCCTTCAATGTACGGATTGAGTGGGCATAGTGGCATGGATTTTGTCAACACTGCTCCACCAACACAGCATGATGATATGAATCGCATGAGGGCCCTGCAGTTACTACTGTAGCTAATCTGTTGGGGGAACGGAAGAACTCAGGCACACTGTCGGCATTCAGCCATGCTGATCCTGACGCCAGGTGTGTCACGGGCACATTTTCATGTGACGTGTGACTGCCGGCATGCTGTGTTGTCATTTCTGTATCACTCCACTATGGATATACAGTTCTGCTGCTTCTCATACATTCAAGTTATTTACAGTACAGTAAAAGTTACTATATAAACATTTTTCAAGCTCATCTTTTAAAGAGGTTGGCCCAGGAACAGAACCTGTCAGGGGGCCCATACTACTTATTGGCAGGCAAGCATGTAGAGCCAGTGTACCTTAGGATATCAGGATGTTTCTCTGGAGCATACTGACCATGCTCATGTCACTACTGTACAAGGAGTCGTCACTCAGTTTATACTCATCATGAATAACATCAATAGCTGACCAAACTAAATGTAACTACATTGTGGAAATGAGTAATAACCTATACAGCTGTAACACCCAGGATGCTACCAAAACCCATGTACATTCACTGGTCATGTCCAGATTGGACTACTGTAACCTTCTCCTAGCTGGCCTCCCCAAATCCCATCTCTCTCCTCTCCAGTCTGTGCTCAATGCTGCTGCTCGGCTCATCTTCCTCTCCAAACGCTCTACATCTGCCTCCCCTCCTTTGCAAGCTCTCCACTGGCTCCCCTTCCCTTTCAGAACCCAATTCAAGGCTCTCACACTCACTTACAAAGCCCTCACCCATTCCTCTCCCATTTACATCTCTGATCTCCTCTCCCTTCACTCTTCTGTCCGCCCTCTTCGTTCACTTAATACACGCCGCCTTTCATGCCAACTGATTGCTTCCTCCCACTCCCGCCTCCAAGATTTTGCCCGTGCTGCTCCTCACCTTTGGAACTCCCTCCCTCTCCCCCATCAGACTCTGCACCTCCCTACAATCATTCAAACGAGCTCTTAAGACCCACTACTTCATTAAAGCCTTCCAGCTCTCATCCTAACTTGCTGCTACATCTTCCTTCCTCCCCTTCTACCCCATCTGTGTCACTCTTGTTTGTCTGCCCCTCCCTTAAAGAATGTAAGCTCTTTCGAGCAGGGCCCTCTACCCTCTTGTGCTTCTCCCTACTGTAATTTAATTTATCTCTTACTCCCCACTAGGGCAACTAACACGTGGCTGCTTATGCGGGCGTTAAGGTCGCTAATATAGCAATGTTTATCCATGTCCTGTATTGTATTGTGCTGTAAGTCAATGGTTACTTTTTTGTCTATGTACTTTGTAAGGCGCTGCGAAACACTTGTGGCGCCAAATAAATAATAATAATAATAATAATAATAATAACACAAAGTAGCATTTATGCTTGTGAAACCTGTTTAATATGCAGGTGTGTGTGTGTGTAGATGACAGCTCGGCTTTAATATCAGTAAACTGTGGTTGGTTCTTCATTGCAGGAAAGCCTGCTGCCACATCCATGGAAGCACATCGTCCTCTTAAATGGTGATGATAGCACAGGGGGTGAAGTCATTGCTTCGTACTGTGTATCAGTGAGATTGGTGTTGTATTGCATAAAGGTAAATAATGGTAATGCATTGTATAATGCAAAAAAAGGGTACAAACTGAATAAATCTAAGTATTATGCATTTGTTAATGAATATGCAGTCCACATACAGGTTGGGATCTGCTCAAAACTTTGAAATGTGTTTGCGGATACCCAGAGAATGCTGGCGGTACCAAGCTTATCCATTCAATCATTTCATTAGCCTATTAAGGTTGAAGGGGTTTTCAAAGTTTGGACTACGTTCAATTAAATGGGCATTGCTATATTCTCAAAATACCTAGAGACTGACCTCACAATCAAGTTATCTAAATGTATAGCCACTTCTACAATGCACATTATTCACTATACAGTTACAAGTCACACTAATAAAGGGAGGGGACTACTGCTTAATTTAGCTGTCCTTGTGTTGAAGTCACACAACTTAGTATATCAGATCATTTGTTATAAGTCAATTACATTTTTTATAATAGGGTATGGGCATGTGATGCCAGTGCCAAGTAATACCCCTGCCACCACACCAGCTACAGGTCTGATTCATAAAAGCATAAGAAAAGTGCTCCTTAAGAGTTCATTTGCACATGTGCTGGGAAACGGGGAAACTTGGAAATATCACACATGCTTTTGATGGTTTTTTTTTCGTGTTGCATTTTTAACACATTTTCCCATGTGCTTTTCACTTTATAAAATCCATTACACTGGCAATGTGTGTTAACGCATGAGCAATAAGTTGTGAGGCAATTAAAAAGCTTAAACAGTCCATTGATGTTTTAGAACACAAGGGTGGTGATGTTCATGCATTTAAAAAGGCTGGATATGTAGGAATAAGCCTGAATGTTAGGATTTGTACCTCAAAAAATGTCCCGATTTCCGCGCGATTGTCCTGAATTTCACAGTTCGAATAGCATGGAGCTTAACCGTAGGCCGGAGATTACTAAATAAGGACATTGGGGTAGATGTATCAAACCTTGGAGAGGGATAAAGTACCAACCAATCAGCTTCTAATTGCCATTTTACAGGCTGTGTTTGAAAAATGACAGTTGATTGGTTGGTACTTTATCCCTCTATAAGGTTTGATACATGTCCCCCATAGTTTGCAGATGTGTTGTGTGTTTTTTTTTTTGTACTCACTTGAAGTGACACATCTATATAATAAGCTAGAAAGTGTATGCGTGTGTTTGTGTCTGTTTGTCCTCTGTGTGGCCAGTGTTGTGTACCTAGATCAACTAAATTTGGCATGGTGGTGTAGTATGGTCGTGGAGTCTCTAATTTGAAATTTTGGTTTAAGCAAGTTTGCTCAGGATGTCTTCCAGTGCCTAAAACTGCACTGATCTGAAAGCACAGGCTGATATGTACCAGTGGAGAGCAGGCAGAGCTCCAATGGAAGAGCAGTGAGTCGGAGGATCAACTGTCACACTTCACCTGCACTGACAGTTACTCATTTCCTCCAAGCACATTTCCATATGCCATGCTCTCCAGTGGACAGGTTACCATTCCTGCAGACTCATGGAGGGTACACATGGTCAGACTGCTCGATAGTCAGATAACGATCGTTATCTGATCGTCCTGCATGTGCTGGATCGAACATCCAGCACATGCAGCATCCCCCCCAACTACTATAACGACCCCTGTTCGACGATCACGGGTCTCTATAGTAGAAGGGCAAACATGGTTGATATCGACCATGTTGGCCTGCATGCACGGGCGATGGTCGATATCGTTATTGACCATTCGTGCCCGCACATCGATCATCGTTTGGTCGTTTGAGGGGGCCATAAACTTGACGATTTGAACGATAACGATAAGATCATTATCATTTAAATCGTCAAGTTTATCTGACCGTGTGTATGCACCATCAGGGAAAGTATGTAAGCAGCGCAAAATTTGCAAGTAAGTGTTTATCCACACATACGTCAACACTTCAGAGATCACAAATTACTATTCTTGCATCAAAGAATGAGATAGTAAACAAAATCATTGAGACAATATTGCAGGAAATGCCAAGTGAATTTGTCAATTATAGATCAATTGACTCTGTCACTGACCCAGACCAAGCAGTGCATTATCCAACTGAATTTCTAAACTGGCAGGGATGCCTCTGCACAAATTACTTTTGAAGGTTGGTACACCAGTCATACTGCTTAGAAATATGGATGCTTCAAAGCTTTGCAATGGTATAAGACTTTGCATAAAAACTCTAAGAGCCCATGTCATTGAAGCCACTATTATAACAGGATGTGGTACAGGATAGGATGTGTTCATTCCTCGCATCCCACTCATACCAACAGACATGTCATTTGAATTCAAGAGATTGCAATTTCCAATCCGTCTCTCTTTTGCAATGACCGTGAATAAGGCCCAAGGTCAATCTTTGAAAGTAGCACGTATTGACCTACAAACTCCTTGCTTTTCCCATGGGCAGTTGTATGTGGCATGTTCAAGAGTGGGGGCTTCCAACAACCTTTTCATTCTGGCTCCTAATGGACAACATTGGTTATACCTCAGTGTTGAGGTCCTTTTCAGGGCTAAAATCATGTTAGCAAAGAGTGGGGTTTCTTTTCAGGGTCAGTGGAATTGGGTTATAGGTGAGGACAATGTAAAAAATTAAGGCTGCAGGTGTACTTTAAGGTCCATTCTTCAACCCGGGCAATGCTGGGTATCCCAGTACTGATACAAATATACAGTAAACAGTACCCAATAATAACAACATCATCTCTTCAGTGTTTGTTAAAAGTAATATAAAACTAGCGGCACTCCAGAAAAAGTATAGTTTGTGACTATGGCCAATCAGCCTCTGCTTGAGTCAAATATAAGCAAAGGTAATTTCTAGTTCAATAACTGTAACAAATAACACAGAACTCTCAAAACGGTATAGCCCAAGCTTGGACACTTGCAGGGGTGCATCGGGTTGGTGGTCCAGTACCAAATAAAATGATTTTAGTTAGTGTGATAGGCAAAACAGTGCTAATGCCAATCAAAAAATATGTGGACAAAAAGAAGGGCAGCCCTGTCAACCACCACATAACTGAACCTAAGGGTGACATATAAGCACAATTTACTTAATTTTATATTTTGCTGAATTTCTGAATAGGAAACTTTTGGCCTAGGGGTGCCATGGAAAAAAATGCTGATACTCTAGGGTGCAGTGATACCAAAATGTTTGGGAACCACTGGTATAGCCTGATGAGACCTGACGAGATCAGTAGGAGAACCAAAAAGTTGAGTCGATTTTTGCTTTGGAAAGTCTACCATAATAACTAGAGTACAAACTTGCTGAGGATATAAGTGTACAAAGGAATGTTCTGCAACAATTTTTATAGATCTTATAAAGTAGAGCTTGTATTACAAATATTTATTCATTTTCAGTTCTCCTATGTAAATGTGGTGTTTTTATAACCAGTTTCCAAACCACAAGTTACAAAGAACTTAATTTTATTGAGCTTTCAAGTGGTTTAAATGTACAAAAACTATATATGAGTTACTATTATGTCTCACACAGGCTGGGAATCAAAGATCAACTGCACTCATGATTTCACCTTAACTTCTACACAATATTTATAATGTTGCGTTATCTCTTATAATTTGCCTGCAGTCATAATGCAGTCAATATTAAATCACACATCCTTTTCTTAAATGAGTGTTATATGGAATGTGAGTCACAGCTTTTGCTACAGTTTCCTCTTTTTGTGACGTTTGGATGATGTTCCTATAGAAAGTGTAACATGAAACAGGAAGTCTACAGCATTAAGTGCTCCATTTACCATATCCACACAGTTTACATGTTGTCTCCTTGGTACTTTTCCAATCCTCTTACTGAATTTCTTGTTACTGGCAAAATAATTTTGCTTTAAGTATGTCACTTAAAATGGCTGCTTACGGAGAAATCATAGCTGAGAAATTGTGCCAATTACAGAAGACTAATAAAATGTAAATTTGGATTGTGAACCAGTACATTAGAAAATACATTTTTAAAGCTTATTTATTAACATAATGCAAATTGTCCACATTGGGTGCAACCCATAGCAACAATTTGGACATTATTTTCATTAGTCTTACATGCACAAAACTTTTATATTGGCTTTTAAATTTACACTGGCATTAGGTAAGTCATTAAATTTTAAAGTGGTCCCACCATATAGAAGCAGTAAAGACTTACTTATTGTGGCATGAAAGACTATTCTTTTAAACAGCCTACTAATTCACTGGGAAATATAATGGCATCTTTGAAGCTCTGTAATATGACAACGTAACTAAATTTCTAGGCTGACATTGCTTTAGTCAACAAACTGCCTCGGTAAGATAGGGGTACACATGGAGAGTGACTATTAGTATTGTTAACATTTATTTATATAGCAACAGCCATATCACCTAGCTTTCACATTTAGGGGTAAATTTACTAAGAATCGTATTTTCTCGAAATGTCAATCATGGGTGTGTTTGGCCATTTTTTTACAACTCTCAATTTTACTAAAGGCAAACTTTGGTGAGAAAACTTTAAACTCTCTGCAAAACACGAGTAAAAACTCAAATAGGATTAAATACACCATTGACGAAACTCGCAGGTACTTTCCATAGACAGGAATACAACACAGGAATTTACCAAGAATCGCGATTATAATCACTGGTGTAATCTAAGCAAACTCTGTTAAAAATAGAAGTTTTAATTAGACTACCTACTAAGCAGCGTGTTCAGCAGAAACATACACAAATCAGTGTGATTCGTGTATGTTTCTGCCTCTAAATAAGCAAAGAAAGGGTTAAATTAAGTTAAATTCTCCCCAAAAGCATAGCCAGCCCCCGGCCAAAGCATTAACACCCCAAACTAGTTAGACCAGGCCGGGGATCCCAGCGAAGGTGGCCCCTCCCCAATACTGGGAGCACCCCTCTCCTGAGCAACCCAGGCCTGGGCTGAAGCCCAGGACTCTTCCCTGTTCCCCATGACGGGTGGGTGCAGGGGTAATAGTCATAATAAATGTGTACTATTGTTTTTTACAGTGGGACTACAGGTTTCAGCGTGCCTGCCCTTTGGCACTTGTAGAACTACAAGTGCGGCACCAGTACCCCCTCTGTAAATTCCAGCCATAAAAACAAAAAAAAACAAGTGTTCCCGATACATTTCGGACAGAAGAGCTATATGTGTTTCCACATACAGCTCTTTGACGGCAAGTGACGGAACCCACGAGGTTTCCTGCACTTGCCGGGCCGCCAACCAATCGGAGGCCGCTACTAGAGTAAGCGACCGATGTCAGTCAACAGCCAGGCCGCTGATTAGCCAACAGACTGCCCAGTCAGCGGCCTGGCTATTGATTGAAAGCCAGGCCACTCACAGCCAATCAGCAGCCGATGCTCTACTAGCGGCCTCTGATTGGCTGGTGGGCCTGCAAGTGCAGGAAACCTCGTGGGTTCCGTCACTTGTCAGGGATGAGTTGGATGTGGAAACTCATATAGCTCTTCTGTCCGAAAAGTAGTTTATATCCTGGCTGTCGGGATGCTGGCACTCAGAATCCCGACACCAGCATCCTGCCGGTAAGTACTGGGGTTAGGGGAAATTTTAGGGTTAGGCACTAGGTGGAGGGTTAGGTTTAGGCTGTGAGGGGAGGAGGGTTAGGTTTAGGCTGCAGAGAGGGAGTGTCACGTTTAGGGCTAGTGTTAGGATTAGGATACTTACCTGCAGGTGTCTGTATCCTAACTCTGTCGGGATGCCATCATCGGGATTCTGACCGCATGGATCCTGAGCACCGGCATCCCGCACCCAACCCACACCATTGTATAGTGTGTACCCAGGTTTAGTAACTAAAAAGTCACATACAGTAGCACATGCATCCCACATTGTGCATGCACAGAGTTGCAGTCTCACAATTGTATTTTTCCGTTCCTGGGCGGTGGCTATTTAGACACACAGATATGTACCATCTTATGGGCGTGTTATGGGAGTGTCACGTGTGTGTCGCGTAACTGGTTGCAAACTCAGGGCCTGATTCATCATGGATTGCAACTGCAACAGCGTACGCAGATCGGCCGCTGGTGCGTACTGTGCATGCGTGCACCGCCCAATATTGCGATTGCACTGCGATCATGTACGCAGATACAAAGCCATCGCAGAGTGAGTGACAGGTGTCAGCGTTTGGGGGTGGTGACGGGGGAGTGATTGGAGAAACGCAGGCGTGCCTGTCGGTTTGAACACCACTTCCTGGGCGTGCATAAATTAACCACTGCGAATTCACAGCTTGAGTACTCACTGCGTGCATCAAGAGTTGCAATTTCTGAAACAGGTCAGATCTACATGAGGGGCCGATGTTACTGATTGCGAGGTCTTATGGATGTGTGAAAGCGGTAGTGGGTGTCTCTATGCAGGGTGAGCAGTTGCAGACATTAGCATATTGTCGCAGTAGAAATGCTGGCTGAACTGCGCAAACATCGACACTGCATCCACCTGTGGTAGTGAATATAGATTGAAAGCTCCACTGGTGCAGGGCCTGATGTAAATGGACAAATATTCTCTGTAAAGCGCTGTGGAATATGTGCGCTGTATAAATAACTGGTAATAAATAAATAATAAAGTAATTTTTACAAGAACAAAATGTTCTATTAAACTCCTTCCTGTGTTTTATGTATGCCTTGGAACTCAGCAGTAGGGCAGCAGTGATTGATTATAGACACAAATTGTTTGTTATTGGTCAGGGGTAGATGGGAGGTTGTTTATTGAGTTTTCTCAGTGCCAACCACTTCCATAGCAGCTCCCTCCCTGCCCCTGCAAAATAGGGCATGATGTTAGTTGCATTTTGAAAAACAGGTGAGTATATATGTTGCTTGAAGTTGCAATGTTATTTTTGTTGTATATGCATCTCTATTGTTATTATTGTTTTGCATTTTTATGAAGGAAAATGTATTCAATAGACATTGTAAAATTTTCCTTCCTAGATAACTTTGTGATCTGGTGTATTTATATAATTATTGCATTGCTAGTATAATATTGATGATGTCTATATCATGCATTGTCTATACACTAGCCCACACTTTCTACAAGCTTGTCTTTAGAGTGCATTCTCTTTCCTGCAAAAAGTAATTTTCTTAAAATGTAAGGGTGGGTACACATCAGAACGACGGGCAATCGGGACGATGGTCGGGATGAATTCCCTTCGTCCCAGACCATCTGTGATTGCCCGTACACACTGAGGATACTTAATCTAGTTCCGTCCTTCATTAGCCTGCACCACCTCATACATGATATCTTCTGATTAACTGTGTAGCACAAGAGCGTGTAGTTGTGCATACACACTGCACAATATGCGCGATTTGTCATTGCATTTTGCCTACAAACAACAAACTGTGCAAATATTGTCCCAGTGTGTACCCGGCCTAAATTCATTCCTTGTATATTGAAGCCTGCCCTGCAATGAATATTAAGCAGCATGTCAATGATTGGAAAATTAAAAATTAAAGCCCATCCTTGTATAGTTAAGTCTCTTGGATTTTCCAGATTGTACCCTGTAGAATGCTGCATTTTAACTAATGAACCCATTTCTACTTCAGGGTCCATAGGGTATCCACAGGATACCTTGGGGTATAGGTGTGACGTCAGTCGCAGGGCACCAAAGAGTTAAGCTTTCAGCCTCCCAGGATGCACTAGGTCCCCCTCCTATACCCCGCCCCCGGGCCAAGGCACCTCAGTTTAGTTTGGTGCCCGGCCGGAGTCGGGTGCACCTGTTGGAGTGGGGGCTAGAAGAGCCCCTGAAGCTTTTTCTTCATGCAGCTGTGGCTGCACATCTGGATGAACAGCATGGACAGTCAGTCCTGACGTCCATGCTGTCTTCCCTACACCCCGCCGGTACCAGAACGCCGGTACTGATCCGGGGATGCTGGTGGGCGTCTGGGGTCACAGCTAGCGGTGACCCCAGATGCTCCGGACCATGGCCGGATTCAAGGGGGACAGAGGTAAGCAGCGGGGTCCCGCGGTGGGTCCCCGCTGATCACATGGTCCTAAGTCCCCAGGCAGGGGGCTCCCTGGGGACTGGCTGCAGCGTGGAGCCAGGCGACCAACCTGCGCTTCCACTACCCCCTGGGACAGCGGACCGCAGCAGAGCGGTAGCGCTGCGGCGTCCCAGGGGTTAAATGCATGCCAGGGGAGCGCGCCTTCCCTGTCTCACAGCCGGCGCCTCCCCCGCTGCACACAGCCCTCTCTGCACTGTGCTGACTGGTCCTGTGTCAGCGCTCCTCCCCCAGGCCAGCTTCTCTCTGCTCCTCGGCGGCCATCTTCTCTGCAACGCATGGTGAACGCTGCTGGAAGTCTGGAAGGAAGCATCGTGGTCTGGGTCCCCCCGCATACCTCTCCTCCGCTGTGGCTCAGGTCTGTGTATGCAGCGCTGTGTCCTACCAGGCCCTGTGTCTGTGTAGTTGAGTGATCAGCGCTGTTAGTGCAGGAATTGTTATTTCTCTGCATTGTATGTGACTGTGCTAGCGCTGCCTGTAACTTTTCTTCTCTAAACTGTCAGCTTTATTACTGTCCCTGTTCTTTCTGCTAAAGCCCTTGCGGTGCGGTGCTGCAGGGTGGTCTCTCGCCTATTTAATACTTAATTGGTGAGAGAGGTCACATACGTGGTGCCATAATGTCTGAAAGTGATTTTCCCCTCCGGCTACAGTGTACCACGTGCAAAGTACCGTTAGCGGAGGGGGAGGGTAGCGCGGAGGGCCTTTGCCGGCAGTGTTTGTCCATGGCGCGGCCTATTACGGTTACAGCACCGGTACAGGAGCCGCCCTGGGCTTGTTTCGCTCAGGCGTTAACAGCTTTAGTGGGCCAGTTAGCTCCGCAGCCCGCGTTTACTCCGATGGGTTTGTCCCAGCAGTCTGTGGTGTCGTCACCCATGCAGGGGTTCCCACGACAATTGGTGGTACCCCACAGTCTCCCTATTTCCCCGCTACCGGGTTCTCAGGAGCCAGCGTGGGTTAACTCCCTGACGAGTTCTGTACAGCACTTGTCGGATGTGTTGCAAGGGGAGTCTGTGATGCGGCCTCATAAAAGGCCGGTGGCGTCTCTGTCCGCTCCTTATGAGGATGACGAAGGGACGTCTGATGATGGGGAGATTCTGGATCCTTACGATCAGGAACCTTTCCATACTAAGGACGCTGATGCTAAGTCCAAAGTATATATTCCTGGACTTATTCGGGCGGTCCGCACAGCCTTGGTGATTGAGGACGAAGTTCCCCCAGCGGCTAAATCTAAGTATGCCTTTTTCAAAGATGTGAAGGGCGATGCCACAGTCTTTCCTCTTTCGGGTCAGTTGGTGGACCATTTAGAGGAGGCGTGGAAACAACCTGGCAAAAGATACCAGCCGCAGAGACGCCTGGCGGTGGCTTATCCGTTCGCGGATAATTATTTTGCTAAGTGTGAATCCCCTCCACAGGTGGATTCTCACGTGACCCGTCTTGTCCGTAGTGCCACATTGCCGATGCCATCCATGTCCTCCCTTAAGGATGCTACGGACCGCAAGGTAGAAATCTGCCTGAAGTCCGCTTATTCCCTTGCAGGGGGGGCAGCACGGCCGGCTATGGCCATTTGCTGGGTTGCCAGAGCGATGGAGCGCTGGGCGGATTCATTAGAGGCTTCTTTTGAATCCGACTGTCCGGCCGAACAGGCGGAGTTGATTGGCAATCTCCGTGATTCGGCCACCTACATCAACGAGGCGGCTCTAGACATTAGTACTCTGGTGTCTAGAATTTCTTCAGCAGCGGTAGCTGCTCGTCGCACCTTGTGGCTGCGATCCTGGAAGGCGGACGCAGATCCAAGAAAGGTCTGGAAGCGTTGCCGTTTACCGGAGAAGTTCTCTTCGGTCCGGATCTGGATAAGATTGTGGCCACGCTGGCGGCAGCCAAATCTGCTTGTCTCCCGTCGGCCGCTGCTCCTTCTGGTTCTGGACCATCGTCCTTTCGGTCATCTAGGGCCCAGGGCAGGCCCAAACCACAGTCGTTTCCTCGACAGGCTGGCCCTAAGAAATCGGTCAAGCCCCGGAAACAGGCATGGAGTACCAGACGTCCGGCCCCCAAGCCAGATGACAAGCCTGCGGCCTGACGGTCCGGGTCTCCCCTTGGGGGATCCCAGGGTGGGAGGCCGCCTGCTGCAGTTCTCCCGGTGTTGGTCGTTCACTACGACAGACACTTGGGTTCTGGAGGTGGTCTCTCACGGGTACGCCCTCTCCTTCCGGCACAGACCCCCGGCTCGATTCTTCACCACGGGTCTACCATCAGACCGGAACAAGGCTACGGAGCTGCAGAAGGTATTGCACACTATGCTCCAGGCTGGAGTTATAGTGCCTGTTCCATTCTCCCAGAGGGGCCAGGGTTTCTAGTCAAATCTATTTTTGGTACAGAAACCCAATGGGTCATATCGTCCGATTCTCAACCTCAAAGCACTCAACAAGTCTTTGCGGGTCCCGAAGTTTCGGATGGAGACCCTACGGTCCATCATTCTGGCGCTGGAACCTGGGGACTACATGGTGTCATTGGACATACAGGACGCTATGGCGGTCATGGCGGCTTCTCTGCGGCTGCAAGGAGTCCGCATGTTGCCGTACTTGGACGACCTGTTATTGGTGGCAGGATCTCCAGAGCTCCTGTTACACCACTTGGACCTGACCATTGCACTGCTGCAACGGCACGGCTGGCTAATCAACTGGCAGAAGTCCACTCTAATCCCGTCTCGGAGGATTCTGCATCTTGGAGCCTTATTGGACTCGGGACAGCAAAGGATCTTCGTGACGGAGGACAAGATCTCTGCTTTACAGTCAAGGGTGCGCAGTTGTCTGCACAGCCGCCGGGTGTCCTTACATTCGGCGATGAGGTTACTGGGCTCCATGGTGTCGGTGTTCGACATGGTGGAATACGCCCAGTTTCACTCCAGACCTCTGCAGCACCTGATCCTGTCCAAGTGGAACGGGCTGCCTCAGTCTCTGAAGTTCCAGACGATTGTGCTCACCCCGGAGGTTCGCCTGTCCCTTGCGTGGTGGTTAAAGACGACCCACCTCAACAAGGGACGTCCGTTCTGGGTTCCAAATTGGGTCCTGTTGACAACGGACGCCAGTCTTCGGGGCTGGGGAGCAGTTTCAGGTCCACACTTGTTCCAGGGCAGGTGGACACCGACAGAAGCGGAGCTTCCAATAAATATCTTGGAACTCCGTGCGGTCTTCAATGCTCTCCTGCAGGCACAGCGGTTTCTCCAGGGTCACCCGGTGCAGGTCCAGTCGGACAATGCTACCACCGTGGCCTACATAAACAGGCAAGGAGGAACTCGCAGTCGGGCGGCTCTCGTAGAGGTCTCTCGGATCCTGGTTTGGGCGGAGCGCAATCTTCCGGCCATATCAGCGGTCTTCATCCCGGGAGTGCTAAATTGGGAGGCGGACTTTCTAAGTCGCCAGGACGTTCATCCAGGGGAATGGTCCCTGCACCCGGACGTTTTTCAACTACTGGTGGACAGGTGGGGTCTTCCAGAAATCGACCTCATGGCGTCCCGGCACAACAACAAGTTGCCGGTGTACGGGTCTCGCACAAGAGACGAAGGGGCGTCTCTGGTGGATGCTCTGTCCGTCCGGTGGACGTTCAGGTTCGCATACCTGTTCCCTCCGGTCTCCCTTCTTCCACGGGTAATCCGGAAATTCAAACAGGAAGGAGGGACGCTCCTGTTGATAGCTCCCGCGTGGCCCAGACGGCACTGGTTCTCAGACCTTCAGGGTCTGTCCGTGGACAGTCCTCTGCGGTTGCCGCTACGACCGGACCTTCTGTCTCAGGGTCCTTGTCTTCACCCGGACCTGACTCGGCTGTCTTTGGCGGCGTGGCTGTTGAGACGGCCATGCTGAGGTCCTGGGGGTTTTCCAGCTCTGTGGTGCGTACCATGTTACGAGCTCGGAAACCGTCTTCCGCGAGGTTATACCATCGCGTGTGGCATACGTTCTTCCAGTGGTGTCGACCGAGAGGTTATGCACCGCGGGAGTTTCGTCTGTCTCGGATTCTCGCCTTCCTGCAAGCGGGACTAGATCATGGGCTTCGCCTTGCTTCTTTGAAGGTACAGGTTTCGGCCCTATCTGTCTGGTTTCACCGTAGGATTGCTACAATCCCGGATGTGCGCACCTTTATGCAAGGTGTTCTCCGTATTCAGCCGCCCTTTGTTCCACCTGTGGCGCCTTGGGATTTGGCTGTGGTCCTGAGGGCTCTCCAAGGACCGCCGTTTGAACCACTGGGCTCAGTGGATATTAAATGGCTAACAGCTAAGACTGTTTTCCTTCTGGCCGTTGCTTTAGCCAGACGTGTTTCTGAGTTAGGGGCTCTTTCTTGTAGACCCCCTTTCTTGGTTTTTCATGGGAACAGGGCAGTGCTCCGCACTCGGCCCGAGTTTCTTCCCAAAGTTGTTTCCCAGTTTCATGTTAACGAGGAAATAGTTGTTCCGGCCTTTAACTCACCGGGTCTTTCCGTGGGTGAGGCCTCTTTGGATGTTGTGCGGGCCTTAAGGACTTATGTTGACCGCACTTCTTTGTTTAGGAAGTCGGACGCTTTGTTGTCCTCTATGGCTTCTGTAAAAAGGGTTGGCCTGCTTCAAAGCAAACTTTGGCAGCCTGGATCCGTATGGCTATTTCTGAAGCTTATCTTCATGAAGGCCTACCGGTCCCTCCAACTCTGAAGGCTCATTCCACTAGGTCTGTGGGTCCTTCGTGGGCAGCTCGACGTGGTGCCTCGGCAGTTCAGATCTGCAAGGCTGCTACGTGGTCTTCTGTCCATACCTTCGTGAGGTATTACAGGTTTGACACCTTCGCCTCTCAGGATGCTTCCTTCGGGCGGCGGATTCTCTTTTCTGCACAGGAGCGTCCCCACCCTTAAAGGATACTGCTTTGGGACATCCCCAAGGTATCCTGTGGATACCCTATGGACCCTGAAGTAGAAAATATGAGATATGGTAAGAACTTACCCTTGTTATCTCTATTTCTACGAAGTCCATAGGGTTCCACAGGACTCCCGCCCTGTCGCACCTGTGCTGCAGATGGGCTTTGCTCTGGTCACCGGTTTTCCGTCTCCCTCTGGTGAGAATGTGATTCTTGTATGTGTCCAGATCTTTGTTCTCTCTCTTCCTTCTCCTCCTCCGGCCTATGGCTTGGTAACTAACTGAGGTGCCTTGGCCCGGGGGCGGGGTATAGGAGGGGGACCTAGTGCATCCTGGGAGGCTGAAAGCTTAACTCTTTGGTGCCCTGCGACTGACGTCACACCTATACCCCAAGGTATCCTGTGGAACCCTATGGACTTCGTAGAAATAGAGATAACAAGGGTAAGTTCTTACCATATCTCATATTTTTTTGCAGAACACTGTTCCCCTGAAGATTGCCTCATTTAAAATATAAGCCCTCCTTGTAAAATGGAGTCTCTCTCATTCCAAGTGTATCCCTGTTGAACGCCATCTCTTCTAATCTAAGCCCTCCCTGTAGAATGCAGTCTCTCACATCCCTAGCATCTCCCTGTAGCAGTCTCTTACAATCTAAGCCCTCGTTGTAGAATCCTGTTTCTCCCATTCCAAGTTCCTTCCTGCAGAGTGCAGTCTCTCTCATTCCAAGGGATTCCTGTAGAATGCTGTCTCTCACATTCTAAGTCCTCCCTGTAGAATGCTGTCTCTTACATTCTAAGCCCTTCCAGTAGAATGCAGTTTCTCACATTCCTGGCATATCCCTTTAAAATTCTCGGCCTGATTCAGAGCCGGACGCTATTTGCGCTCGCTCGTTCAGAAAAAGGGGCCGGATATTTAAATAGAGCGCTCGCTCTTTGCGGTCTGTTGACGCCTCTATGTCTGAGCGAGCGAATGAAACATGCGCTCGCTATTTTGTAAAGACGCCCCCTGGCCGCTCGCATCCTACGTCATCTCCGCTATTTATTTGATTAATCAAGTACACCGAAAGGCATCTGAACTGCTCGCAGTGCTTGTGGTTGGATTTTCCTACCGCAATCATGCGAACAGTTCAGGCTAAGAAACAACCAAGTGACGTGGTCGATGACGCTGCTTTGTTAATTATGCACACCCTTAAAACGCCCGTTTTGACCGTTTGGCACGCCTGCGTTCGGCTCTCCACTCCCCGTTTTCAAGCACCTTCCCCTGTTACCACCCACAAACGCCTCATCCTGTCACTCAAATTAGCAGGCACTCGCTATTTAGCGAGCGCTCGATTTCCGACTGCAATGACTGGTTGGCGCATGCGCATTACGACCCATACGCATGCGCAGATGTGCGAACATCGCTCGGAGCAAACGAGCGGCCGCTTACGATCGGCTCTGAATCAGGCCCTCTGTCTATTACAATCTAAGCCCTCCATGTAGAATGCAGTCTTTCCCTTTACAAGGGCCTCCTTGTAGAATGCAGTCTTTTCCCTTTCCAAGTGCCTCCATGTAGAATGCAGATTCACTTTCTAAGCCCTCCCTGTAGAATATATTACTTCATAATCCAATGTACCTGTATAATGCAGTATCTCATATTTCAAAAGTAGAACAAGCATTTTACAGATTCAAAGAAACAGAAGGAGATCCATTACTACAATACAAAATAAAAAACACACAAATAGGAGACTCTAAGGATTTTTATTTTGTAACAGATTACACCAGTCAAGCTAAGCACGTAAAACAGATTTTTACCAAACATTGGCCTATATCACTTCAAGACGAATCCTTAGCGGAAATACTACCAGAGGCCCATATGGTGGTATTCCGGAAAGCCCCTGACTTGAAAACTACATTGGTAAGAAACCATATAGCCCCCAACAACCACACACAAATCATTCTTACCAACATATGGAATAAGAAAAAGGAAGGTACTAATGGTTTTTTTTATTTCTTCGGTCAATGCATAGCTTGCACCGCAACAAAGAAAAGGGCCACAAACCCGATAAGCACAATTAGATCGACTTCCAATCATTTTGAATGGAAAACCAAGGTCAACATGACCTGTCATAGTAAGGATGTTATCTACATCCTTGAATGCCCATGTAAGAAACAATACATAGCCCGCACCATCTGCCCACTTAAACAAAGAATAGGAGAACATCTACGGAACATCAAGAGTGGCAGTGAAGAACATCCCATGTCACTGCATTTTATACAATTCCATCTATTGGACCTCACTGGATTAGATTTCACAGCTCTTAAATTAGTAAAACTCAACTGGAGGGGGTGGTGACTATTAAACAAATCAATAAAGAAGAGATTAGATTAATAATTACATTAGATACCTTAACACCCAAAGGGTTAAATATTGAAAACGTGGTGAGGTCTATAATTTGTGATTGAAAACTGCATCTTGCTAAATTGGAACACTGGACAAAAGAACATACAGCTATTCCAGGAAAGAATTCAACATATACCATGTATACCCATGATCCACTGTAATAATCAGAGCTAAATCAACATAAAGTTAACATAGAGATAACATTACCTTTCCTAATTGTATCATGGAATGACATGTTAATAACCACTTATCTAGATCAAATGATTTCTGAGTAGAGATTGCCAGAGCTGTAACACAATATGAGGTCCCAATCAATTTTTATTTTTATTATAATATCCATTATATTGTCAATTCTCTATTATGTTATGATGAAGACACCTCGCACCAACTAAGGGATTCACTATCCATTACATGTACCTATACTGTATACGGTAATCTTGATGTACATTAGGCCATTCAATTTGAACAACATAAACAAGAAGTGCCTGAAAGACTGGCTAAACAACCGAATATAAGGCTGAACGACAGTCCAAGCAACCAATTACGAAACCTAAGGACTGTCTAAGCATCCAATTAGAAATGACAACCAAAGACCAATTAGATCAGGGACAGAGACAAACTACTAACTTAAGCCCCAATACATCATATGTGACACTACTACAACTCCCAGAGGAAGACCCTAACGGGTTGAAACGCGTTGGAGACCATTCTAATAACCCAATATAACACTGTCCCCGAGAATCTATCACCTACGAACAACACGCTGTTCACTGAAGAGGAGTCTGATCACATGACCTGAAATGATCACGTGACCAGGAAGTAATAGAGACTTCCAGACGCCGGAGCCGGGTACCCGCAACCGCCGACTGGAGAACATGTAGCGTGGACAGGAGGAGGAGGGATCCAGCCACTCGTAGAGACGGGAGACAGGTGAGTCTCGTATGTGGAGTGGGAGCTGGCAGGGATCTTGCAAGGTCATGTCCAGCTTTCCCCCCCCCCAGAGGCAGAGGACTGCGCGGTCAGACAGCTGGAGTGTAGGATACTGGCTTTAATTAGACATTTCACTCACCCTGGCTCCAGCCAGTGCAGCCCCTGTTTCCTAATCCGAATGGTCTCCTCACACTTGTTCAGAAGACATCCAGGGCAACAACACTACTAAGCAGTACTATTGAACACTTAAGCCATTCTGATACCACATCCACATCATCAGAGGAATGAGCGGGACGCCGCTATCCTCCCTCCCTTATATTGTATCATTACACTTAGTGTATTGAGTATTACTAATTTACATTTGTTACACAGTACACGGTGTGATACGGAGACTGTATGCATTTATAACGGAATGGGATTGAAATGCCGGCGGCTGTGTAGCTGCCGATTCAAATTCCGACAGCGCTAGCCCGACGCGGAGGAAATCCCGACAGCGGAAGTAAGTAATCTAACCCTACCCTCTCCCCCCCAATAAACCCTCTTTTAGGGGTGCCTAACCCTAACCTCCCCTCCTATTGCCTAACCCAAACCTCTCCCCGTTAGTGCCTAAACCTTACCCCCCCTCCCCGCACCCTAAACCTAACCCTCCCGGGGGGTCCCTAACCCTGACCTCCCCCCCTAGTGCCTACACCTAATCCCTGCTTCCCCTAGCCTAACCCTAACCCTCCCCGAGGGGTTGCCTAACCCTAAGTCCCCCCGCTGGGAGTCCCTAAACCTAACCCCCCCATCCCCAGCTACATCGTTACTTTCGGCGCTGGACAATCAGTCTGGGATCCCGTCGAGTTTAACATAGGTGTCGGTATTTCGATGCCTATGTTCAATCCCCTGCCGGGATTGTAGTGTCGGTATTGAGGCCGGCAGCCATGCGGCCGCCAGTCTCATAACTACATCCCATTTATAACGTATGATTTTAGCATTTATATTAGTAAATTAGATTTTTCTTGGTATTTGGTATTTCCTTTTTTATGCATTATAGCTATATGTATCATGAACATATATCCAATATTCTTATTCTAGACTGATACCGAATCATATACACTCATAGAGGTTTTTAGCGCTGGATGCTTTCATTTTATTTTATCTCATATTTCAAGCCTTCCCTGTAAAATGCAGATTATTGGCCACTGTGCCATTCCCTACATACAGATGTGTCCTCTTAGATCTAGCCACAATACGCCACGCAGCATGGTTTGTCTGGTGTGGGAGAGCCACCAGGTTCCGTGTAACTCTGCTAACGTCGGGCATCTTTTTTTCATGAAAATGCATCTGCCGCAATGCGATTTTCCATTAACCAACATCGAGCTGGACGAGCTGGGAGGCTTAAGCTACAGCAGGGAGACACATAGTGTGGGGTCACCCTGCCATACTGTAAACCTGCCCCAGTCTGGTCAGCTCAGACCTGGAATTTCTTGGGAAGTTGGGACCCCATTAATAAAATGAGGTCCCCCTTCCCGAGAAACCTCCTGGCCTGGGCTGGAAGTCTACGGCTATTCGCTGGACCCATAGTGGCAGTGAGTGCGGGACCCCTGTTGACGGTGGATGCGGCGTTAATGGTGTAAAAATTAAAAATAATACTGTTCTTTACAGGGAAACTTCAGGTTCCAGCAAGGCAGCCACTGCATGCCAGCACATGTGGAGCAACAAGTTCCAGCATGCCCGGACATTAAGGGCCCACTAGCACGTAAAGTTCGCCTGTAAATTATTAGAATAAGCACACACCGAAGGGGATAGTATTTTATTTAAAATAAATACTTGCCAAATCCACGGATGGGCTCGTCTTCAGTCCAAGTTGTATCCATTGGTCTTCGGAAAACAGTGAACCAAACGAGATCCCCCGGACAGCCTTGTACAGTGTATAGTGCTTCACATCATGATGGCAGGTTACTGCTGGTCACTCTCATAGGACTGAATGGGGAAGCACTGATTGGCTGAGAGAGCGTGGGAACGCCGATCTGTGGATCTTGTTGTAGCGATTGTTGTTCCGATGTTCTACCTCGGAAGAACATCTGTTTTTGGTCTGTTTTCCATTAGTTTTGACTGTAGTAAATGGCTAATTTTGGTTGGTTTGCAAAATCGATGGAAAATTGACCAAAAACACAAAACTGACCTTTAGTAAATAAACCCCTTAGTATTTTAACCATACGACTTGTAATGCATTTACACTACATTTTCTTACAGACACCTTTGCCATTTTGTGTCCCAGACTCACCAGTCACCTGAGACCTCACATCATGAAAGAAGCATTCTAGGCGGGTTGGGAGAAACTTGCTCCCTTTTACAGCTTGTGAGAGCAGCAGTACGCGTCAGTGAGGCTATTTCTGTCTGTTCAGATCTCTGTGTGTATAATGCAGTTTGATTTGTGCATCTTTGCATGGACATCAGAGAATTACTTACACAGGCCAGACACGCATAGAGCCAAATGAGCAATGGCTGCAAAGGCACAGAAAGCATCTTTATACACACCAGAAAGCAGTACAACTATAATCATACAAGTGCAACAACACCTTCATTTGCACTATTCAACTACTAAGTACCACAGGTTTTGTCACTCTTAATTTATTATTCTGGAAGCACAATAATAATTTTAAATTCTAGCTAAAGCCAATTGAAAGAAGAAGCCCCTCTAGAAATAGTTCAATAAGCTTCAAATCCATGCAGGCAGCTGCTCCACCATTTCTGCTTTATCTTAACTAGATATGGCACTTGTGTCTGTTCCATTAGAGCAAGCACTGCTGCCTCCAAGTTTAGATGGAACTAATGGGCTTGGATAATGAGTCCTGCCTTTAATAGGAGAGGGATAGGGGTGTTATCCATGGTAACAATGATCTAGTCAGTGTGTGTGAAGTGTTTCCAATTTGTAGGAGATACTGACTTGTGGCAAACAGTAAGATATATACAAAAGTCTGTACAAATATTGTATATATTATTATATTCTAAACGGCCATCACTGCAGCTGATAGATGGTAGGGAGATGATATCCTGTGCAAAAATGCAATTGTATAAATATGCATACTGGCAACTGGCATATACAGAAGCAGAGTATACCCTGACTGTGAAAGCCTACAGGACGAGATCCTGACGCTGGCTGATAAGTATCCTAAACCTCTCCTCTCCAACAACCCCCTCCCGCAACCCTAACCCTCCCTTGGTGGTGTCTAACCTTAAAACTCCTGGGGTAGTGCCTAAACCTAACACCCCCTTCCCGCACCCTAAACCTAACCCTCCTGGGGGGTGCCTAGCCCTATCCTCCCCCCAGTGGCACCTAACCCCCCCCGTTCCCTAGCCTAACCCTCCCGGGGTGTGCCTAACCCTAAATCTCCCCCGCGGCTAACTCCTAAGATGCCCCGGACTTACCTCGTTCGGGGTGGCGTCAGTCGGGATTCCGGCGTCGGGATTAAGATATGCGTCACCATTTCGACGCCTATCTTAAGTCCCGTGTCGGGTTTGAACCGTCGGCATCTCGTCAGGCGGTCTAATAACTACATCCCATGTACTTGATCAGTAGATTATCTAAGGCTAAATCGAAAAAAACTGAATTCTCCATAGAGAATTCCGGAGGGGGCATGGTGTTTAAGGGACTACACCTCAAAAGCTATTGGAGGTACCGAGTTGAAATTTGGCATGGACAGATAGAACTGTCGCTCGGTGCTGCAAATTTCAGGGCAAAAAAAATAAAAAATAAGGATTTGGGAGTAATCTAAAGTTCCAACTGTCAGTTTTTTTCTGACACACTTAGGGCCCGATTCAGCAGTGCACGCTAGTTTTTGGGAATCTGCGCAGGCGCCAGACCCATTCTGCGCATGTGCAGAACGGGTCTGCGAGGCCACACGCAAACTGGCAGCAGACTGTCAGTGATTAATAGTCTGCTAATGTTTGTGGGCGGGGAGGGGGCGGCGATACCCTCGGTTTCCTGAACCGGAGGCGTGGTGCCGCCGTTGCGGGGGAGGGAAGAAGCCAAGATCTCCGTCGGCTGATGGAGATTTCCTGGCTTCTTGCCATAAGCTGTGGCGGTCGGCTGCGGGATCCCATGGGTCACCGCAGCCGGCCGATGGTACGCAGATTAATCGATGCTGCGTTGGACAACGCAGCTCGGTCAAGTAATGCACAGGAGGCGTAATGCCTCCTGCTGCATTACCATATCTGCAAGGATTGCAAAGCTGCCTGCGTGCATACATCATATATCTATAGCCTGTGTGCAGCTTTGCAATTACGATCCTTACAGAATCAGGCCCTCAGTTAGGACCACTTTTCTGCTGTTTTTGGGAAGGCATAACTCAGGGTAGGATGCGTATTTAGACTTGGGGTTTGTTTTATTAGGTAGCTATTGTTCCAGGGTAGGGCCTTTTGGGGTTCAGGTAATTGAGAAAGTTACAGGTTTTTTTACGTTTTTTTATTGAAGCATAAGCATCAGTTACAGATACTACAAATAGTAGATACTACATATGTAACAAGTTGACATGGGCACATGGATTACAATTGTTGCAATGTACAATGTTAGGTCATACAAAAAGAAGTATAGATTAGAAATAAAAACATATTGCTAGACGCAATGAGAAAATTCACTAGAGAAAAATACAAAATATACAAAATAATGAGTGCACATAATGCTCAGCTTCACCACTACTTTTTCTAATTTTTCCAACCAAAATATAAAGTGGGAAGTAACTGCTGGGCAGCAGTCTCCGGGCCCCCACAGCTCTAACGACCGCTCCGGTGATGCCATCGCGACCATCGGGACTTACGACGAGACCCTAGGGTAGGGTCTCCCTTGTCGTAAGCCCCGGAGAGCTTCTGGCTGTGTCTGAGCCGGAAGCTCTCCACTGACATCACTAGTGATGTCAGTGGGGCCTCCCCCAAACGGTAGGCGTTCCCATGGGAACACCTCTGTTTGGGCTGCCACCCCCCCGGCCCACCTTCCAAACGGGGCGAGCTGTCAATCAACATCGACAGCTCGCCCCCTTTGGATCGAGACCCGCTACGACTGGCGCTGTCGGTCATAGCGGGTCTCACGCATGCGCACTACAGCGCCGACGCCGTCGTGCGCATGCTCGGTGGGGGGCCATCGACCGGGTCTGAATGACCCCCTCCATCCCTTGAAACCTTACACTAAACATTGTGAAATATATATATGAAAACAACTAGTAGGAGACAATATTAGGCTGTCTGTTCAACTGGTCAATGTAGATAGATAATGCTATAAGCAAGTATTTAGGCTACAGTCTGCAGTATAATAAAGAAGTAATATATGCAAAAATAAACACTGCATAAAAGTAATGAAAATGGTACCAAGAGAATACTAGACCAACAAGCTGAATAAAACTCCCTATTATATTATGTTTAAAGAATAACAATGTTAGTATAATTCTGTAATATACAAAAAAAATATTAACAATAATCTCAGTTAAACAATAACATTTATGGAATATGGAAAATATATTTAAGTGCCAGACCAGTTTAGACTATTTAAATGAGAAATGCAACAGGCATAATTTATGGAACACAGACCAATACATTTTAATCATGGGATCGTTGGAGGAATCTTGCCAAGAAAACCAGTAGACAGGCCTAAAAAATAAAGTGTTTGCACAGTATTCATGTCACAAAGCCAACGGTGTTCAGAAACAACAAGAGGGCTGAGTATCAAGACAGAATGTGGAGGCAGATATTCAGTGTGAGGCCGAGAGCACTGATATAAAAATGAGAATAGTTGTAGCCTTGGAGCAGTTTTCTTCCAAATAAACAGATACAACAACCCACTGTTCACATGCCAATGGGGTGAGGAGTGTGCAGCATACGTTGATACATAATTTACTTCATGATGTACAGTCAGGTCCATAAATATTGGGACATTGACAGAATTTTCAGATTTTGGCCTCTATTCACCACCACAATGGTTTTGAAATGAAATAAACAAGATGTGCTTTAACTGCAGACTTTCAGATTTAATTTGATGGTAATTACATCCAAATCGGGTGAATGGTGTAGGAATTACAACAGTTTCAATATGTGCCTCCCACTTTTTAAGGGGCCAAAAGTAATGGGACTATCAACTCAAAAGCTATTTCATGGACAGGTGTGGGTTATTCCCTCATTATTTCATTATCAATTAAGCAGGTAAAAGGTCTGGAGTTGATCCTAGGTGTGACATTTGCATTTGGAATCAGTTGCTGTCAACTCTCAATATGAGATCCAAAGAGCTGTCACTATCAGTGAAGCAAGCCATCATTAGGCTGAAAAATCAAAACAAACCCATCAGAGAGATAGCAAAAACATTAGGTGTGGCCAAATGAACTGTTTGGAACATTATTAAAAAGCAAGAACTCATCGGAGAGCTCAGCAACACCAAAAGATCTGGAAGACCATGGAAAACAACTGTGGTGGATGACAGAAGAATTATTTCCCTGGTGAAGAAAAACCCCTTCACAACAGTTGGCCAAATCAAGAACACTCTCCAGGAGGTAGATGTATATGTGTCAAAGTCAACAATCAAAAGAAGACTTCACAAGAGTGAATATAGAGGGTTCACCACAAGATGCAAACCATTGGTGAGCCACAAAAAAAGGAAGACCAGATTAGAGTTTGCCAAACAACATCTAAAAAAGCCATTACAGTTCTGGAACATCATCCTATGGACAGATGAGACAAAGATCAACTTGTACCAGAGTGATGGGAAGAGAAAAGAAGGAAAGGAATTGCTCATGATCCAAAACATACCACCTCATCAGTGAAGCATGGTGGTGGTAGTATCATGGCATGGGCATGTATGGCTGTCAATGGAACTGGTTCCCTTGTATTTATTGATGATGTGACTGCTGACAAAAGCAGCAGAATGAATTCTGAAGTGTTTCGGGCAATATTATATGCTCATATTCAGTCAAATGCTTCAGAACTCATTGGACGGCGCTTCACAGTGCAGATGGACAATGACCCGAAACAAACTGCAAAAGCAACCAAAGAGTTTTCTAAGGCTTAAAAGTGGAATGTTATGCAATGGCCAAGTCAATCCCCTGACCTGAATCTGATTGAGCATGCATTTCACTTGATGAAGACAAAACTGAAGGGAAAATGCCCTAAGAACAAGCAGGAACTGAAGACATGTGCAGTAGAGGCCTGGCAGAGCATCACCAGGGATGAAACCCAGCGTCTGGTGATGTCTATGCGTTCCAGACTTCAGGCTGTAATTGCCTGCAAAGGATTTGCAACAAAGTATTAAAAAGTGAAAGTTAGATTTAGGATTGTTTAGTTTGTCCCATTACTTTTGGCCCCTTAAAAAGTGGGAGGCACATATAGAAACCGTTGTAATTCCTACACCGTTCACCTGATTTGGATGTAATTACCCTCAAATTAAATCTGAAAGTCTGCAGTTAAATCACATCTTGTTTGTTTCATTTCAAAGCCATTGTGGTGGTGAATAGAGGCCAAAATATGAAAATTCTATCAATGTCCCAATATTTATGGACCTGACTGTAGGTCTTGAGTTGTAAAAGATCATGAAGCAGGGCTACCCTCACGACTACAAAATACTAAATGTTGGGAGGATGGCAGGGCAAAATTAGCGCCGGTATCCTCAGAAAGGTATGAAGGCATGGTTACAGACTCAAAGTTCAGGCTAAGTGGGGCAGATACATGACACTCGGAGTTACATTGTAACTGAGTTGGAATAGTTAGACAAGGGGTTTGGGCATTCAATGGGACTGGGCCAGGGTCTATAAAAGACAACAAGCGATTAAACCAGTTATCTAAGTAGGGTATCAGTATCTTCGATAACTCCAATGCCAATTGAGTAGCGCGTGCTGTAGCGTCAGCTGCTCAAAATATGGCCTCCATTGCTGGTAAAATGAAGGAGATAGGGAGGGATAGATCCCACAAAGTGCTAAACAGGGGACTACAGTTACAGTGACCTTCAAACAAAGACTGTGTAGTAATATTCACCACTTGTGCTGCAACAGAATTTAGCAGCGCAATCATATAGTGAAACAAACACAAAACTAGTATGCAATCTGAATAGTGAATCACACTAAATGAAATAAAAGTAAAACCCACCTCTGCTGTCTCCAGATGCAGGCTATATAGCAAAATGAGATAGCTTAATTTTATCAATAAACGTTTTTCAAAGAGGAAAAAAGGAAACCAGAGGGGAAAGACAGATAGGGCAAAGGTGGGACGAAGAAATTGGAAGACAGGTTAAGGAAAAAGGGAGCAAGAGAGTGGGAAAGAGCAAGATTTAGCGTGGGAGAAAGAGGGAAACACCAGGAAAAAAGGGAGGTGGGGTCACAATCACCCGACTGCGGGCAGCCACACTTCACTCCTGGATCTCTGCGAGGATGACAGGCAGCACGTAGAGTGACCACAGTGGGAGGTAGAGCCAGGGGAACCAGCACTCCAGAGACAGTTACAGGGGCAGGTAGTTCAGCAGCCCCGGAGCTCTAGGCAAACGGGAGTAAACAACAGGATGCAGAAGTTACTACTCGTCGGTAGTGCAAGGCGAGGCAGAGTTCCACAGGGATGAGAGCTCCAGGAGAAGACACCTTACTGATGAAGGCAGCGTTCCCAGACGCAGGAGGCACGACATGTATATCAGGTACAGGGGGGACAGATCCTTTGCGGACAGCACCGCAGGTAACCAGGTCCAGGAGGAGGACCGAATCCCAGACAGTCCAGTGGAGATTCTAGCCGGACCCCGCCGACGGGAAAAGTGTGATCTGGCACTGGGAGCTGTACAGGGGCACTGCTCTCAATCACCAGGAGCACTGATCACACCAGCTCATAGCTAGAAGTAGAGGAGTCACAAAGGGAGAGATTCTCATTTACTACTAGTTTTTGCACCCAAAGATGGCTTAGGGCGGTCATACACGCCAAACTCCTTGTAGACTTGACTCCGGTATATCAAATAGAAAACAGAAGGCCTTGTTGCTGGGACTCTCTTAAGATCAAAATTCACATAAAATAGAACCTTTAATAGTAACCATTAAAATTGAAAAGGCCCCCACGCTACATGAAGGTGACTCTGGGTCACAGAAAGTGACTCCAAACCTAAGAATAAGGTCAAAGTCCTTGCTAGACTATTAATATAGCTGAGGCACTCAACTAAAGGTATTTTTTTTATGGTAGATGCCCGATTTTATAGCAATAAAACTAGCAAGGTCTGGAGCCCATGTAAAAAGCAGCCACTCTAGGTGCCCCTCCCACCGAACGTCCTATAGTTTTTAAACTATTACCTCACAATTGAGGCATTATAGAGATGGGAAGCCTGAACTTGTTGCGCAGCCTCAGTAGGTGCCTCCAGCAGGTGTACCCTCTGTGGCTGCATTTGGGTGCACCAAGATGGCTGACCAGTACGGGTGGTAGCGGCGGTGGGACTTGGGGGAAAGAGGCGGCCGTTAGTTGCAGCCGGGGGAGGGGTTAGTGGGTATTAGCGGTGAGGGCTGTGAGACCCGGCGGCAGTGCGGGCGGTGGCGGTAGACAGATGCAGCATGCACGAATCTGGGAGATCCATGGTGCCTGCATCTGTGTGTGACGAAAATAAACACTGATGCACGGACGGGATCAGTTAGATCCGCCAGTGTTGCGATGTTTAAAAAAAATAAGTGAGTTAAAATAAAAAAAATAAAAAAAGGCGTGTTCCCCCCAATATGAACAACTAGCACCAAGCTTTGCATATCCAGTCCTGGTGATGCTAAATACTGGGGACAAGTGATGTAGGGGTCCCCCGTATTAAGCACAACCAGCGCTGGGCTATTCAGAAACAGTCCTGGTTGCCAAAATATGGGGGACAGCAACGTAGGGGTCCCCGTATTCAGCGAAACTGCATTGGGCTCTGAGCCTGTCCTGGTTCTGGAAATACAGGAAAAAAAATGCGTAGGGTTCCCCTGTAGTTACCAGAGCCAGCACCGGACTCTTTCTAGCCGGGGGATAATGCCACAGACAGGGGAGCCCTAGCACCGGGTCCCCCAGCCGAAGCATCACCCCTGACTGCAGTCAGCCCAGGCCGGGGATCCCCCAATAAAGGGGTCCTCCTCTCCAGGGCACCCCAGGCCTGGATTAATAGCCTGGGGCTATTCCCGGCACCCCTGGCCAGTGGGATGATAGTGTAGTGTGGTGCATATGAAAGTTAAAAATATTGTCTTTTGCAGTGGAGAACCACAAGTACCAGCAAGCGGGTGATTTAAGGGCCCACTGGTACTTATAGTACCCCTGTAAAAGAAATATTAAAATAAAACAAGGACACTTATTTAATATTTTATTTTCCTGCACCTTCACCTGGGGTGCGGCAGCCAGAAGCTCTTTTTGGACTGCATATGTATATTCCAATGAGCACACAATTCTGTGAATTAGCAGCTCCACCATTTTGTGAGTGACAGCAATCTCACTCTGTGAGAGTGCTGAATCTGCAGTTAAACGAGTAATGGGTCCCTTGCGCACTGGATAACTGACACTAGTTGTTGCGGGGTGTGCTGAGAGTAGAACAGAGGTGCCTCGTCCTCTTAGGTTTGCAAATAGAAGGGAGTGGTTACCGCGCTCAACCCCTGGATGGTGTATTTGATGCTTGTGTGTCTATAGATCAAACTGGTATGTGGGTTATAATGTAATTTATTAATACAATACGATATGGACTTTTATGTGTCAAAGAATAAAGTCAAAGTATTACACACAAATATACAAACATACAAGTGAATACATTCTGAATGGTACAGTTGCAGTAGGTCAGAATAAAGCATTAACACAAGAATATAAATGCCTGACCGGCAGTAGATGGCAGAGTGCGGCGTCCCGCAGTGCTGTTACAGTTAGTTGGCATGCGTATAGAATAATGAAGTCGGTGGTTAGTGGTGAAAAACAAGGGATATGCACGATCCAATAAGGTACACAGATCAGATATAGAAATAAATTGTTAAAAGGTTGAAGAAACGTGGCCAGGAATAGTTACTGTAGATGATGGTAGTGGCTGTTAATGCACAATAATTTGGATAGCTTGTAGAGTGAGGTAGAAACAGAACAGGGGGGAGGACAGAGTGTGAATCAGTCTCGGCAGAAGTGGATCAAGTACCTTTGCAGATAGCCTCAGTTCCCGGTATGCCTTATTCGGATGGGGCGCTGGATGGTTGTCAGCTGGGGTGGTATGCCGGCTTCCCTGCAGTGTGGGCTGCAAATGACGTGCCTGATGCGGCCGGATCGTTGGGCACACTGGGCTGCCTGGATGTCGGCTGGTTCAGTCTGGCCACGGCTTTCCTTCTGTGGGTTAGTCGCGGGGGGGGACCGTTCCTTCCTCCTAGCTGGTGGTGCTGGGGACCGCTGGCCTGCATTCCTCCTTCGCTTCCGGGTAGGCGTCCGGAAATCCCGGTCATGTGACGCCGGGAGCTGGGGCTGCTGGATGGTACTAGTCGTATCCTGCTTGTATCTTCTAGCCGGGGGATAATGTATTGCGCAAGGACCACGTCCATTAAGGCATCAGCCTTAATGATCGGAATTTCATTACTTTTTTAAGTTTGAGTGGCAGAAATTCAATAGGTTTTGTGAAATTTCAGATCATGTCTAAGAAGCCTTAATGGGACATGTGAAACCGTAAGATTTTTTATAAATGGAATATATATATACAGACTACACATTTCTATTAGCTTTGGAGAATTATCTGCACAAATCTGGTTGTCCCACTGAAGTTGGAGCCATTTATTGATGTATTGGACTACTTTTCCTAGGATTTCAGATAACCATATATAGAGGAAAAATGTAGGCGGCACTGACAAAAGGGCTGTATATGCCCTGAAACGTTGGATTAAATTTATTTATGCATCTAAGACCTTCAGTGCCGCCTACATTTTTCCTCTGCACATACTCTTATAAGGAAGGCACGGAGGCTATAAATCATTGGAGGATTGAGAGTGCCGGACCGTTTGGATCCTATATATATATATATATATATATATATATATAAAATATATAGTATACCGGTGTCCATATGTAACATGAACAGGCGGCACTCCACGGACTTCATAAACAGGAAAAAGTTGCTTTATTACCAATGTTTAAAGACCATTGAGGCCTTGCCATCAATGGTGCGGCACTCCTGGATATCACAGACATCACGATGACAACGGCATAGATGGCAACGTTTCAGTGCCTAATTTTAATTGTGTGGCACATTCATCAGGTTAACCACACTATTAAAATTGCCATCTATGCATTGTAATCGTGATGTCTGTGGTATCCAGGAATGCTGCACCATTTGGAAGTATATGCATTATTGACTGTGCAGGACAGGCCATTTGGACTGTGTGTATATATATATATATACAGTCAGGTCCATAAATATTGGGACGTTGACAGAATTTTCATATTTTGGCCTCTTTTCACCACAACAATGGCTTTGAAATGAAACAAACAAGATGTGCTTTAACTGCAGACTTTCAGATTTAATTTGAGGGTAATTACATCCAAATCGGGTGAACGGTGTAGGAATTACAACGGTTTCAGCCAAAATATGAAAATTCTGTCAATGTCCCAATATTTATGGACCTGACTGTATATATGCCTGTGTATATATAATAAATCCAACAAATCACGGCAGCACTCACAGGTCATATACCAGGAATTCACAGGATTCAACGTTTTGGTTTATTCATAGGTGGAATGTATATATAAAAACAATGTGTATATGACCAAAGGTAGAATATATATACATATATATATATATATATATATATATATATATATATATATATATAAAATCAACGTTTCAGGGCTCCTGCCCTTTTGTCAGGACACACATGTAAATTACATACATCTTGGAGTGCCGTTTTTTGTTTTCGTTTTTGGAGACTGGCAATATGATGATTCTGGCACCAGGATCAGATGGACTTTCTCTTATGAGTGCCGGCTGATATGGTTGCGTGTATATATATATATATATATATATATATATATATATATATAGGGTCTTTTATCCATAAAATATATATAGGAAGATATATATAATAACAGCGAAACAGGAAGGAGCTCATGGAGTAGTATGTAGGAAACCCAACTTCTTGGATGATAAAATAAATATTCAATGTACTTATCATTAATTAAAGTTCTGTTGGTCCAATCATATAACCACTTGGGGGATGGTAAGGAAAAGTCCTCTCATAGGGTACTTTAACATCCACTTTCAGTGTCTCCAAATCTGCAATACAGCGCACAGATGAAAAATGACTCATAAGGGTCTATGTACTAAGCCTTGGAGAGAGATAAAGTACCAACCAATCAGCTTCTAACTGTCATTTTTCAAACACAGCCTGTAAAGTGATAGTTAGGAGTGGATTAATTGGTACTTTATCGCTGTCCACTTTATCTCTCTCCAAGGCTTAGTACATAGACCCCTTAATATAATTAAAAGCACGTACAGCATAGAATCTTGGTAAACAGCATAAGATTCACATATAAATCACCTGACTTGCATGAAAGGAATGTTTTAAATCTGCAACTCCTTCTGGAACAACGGGAGCTCCCAGTAAGCAGAAGTCCTTTCTATGGAGTAGTGATAATGATGAGTAGACTGGAACCTCCATTGCGTTTCACTTGAACCAAACTCCCTCAGGGATCTATAGCTGTTTGCAAGAGTGTTCAAACCCTTCAAAAAACAGATTTGCCTTTGCTAAAATAAGACTTAAATAGATTGTTCCATACAGTATTTGTATTGTGAACGTCAATTTTCAAACTAATACGTCTTTTTTATTTTTCTGTGGATTTATTTTTTTTGTATGAAAAATAATTTTTGCCCACTCTTTTTTGAAGAGTTGCTTCAAATTGTTCAGGTTGGTTGAATGATGCTTGTGGACTTGGACTGAAATGTTCATAATAGTGCCACAGATTCTCAATTGGATTGAGATTTGGACTTTGACTTTAACATTGTAGAGCATTCTTCTTTTTGTTGATCATCCACGACAGTGTTGCTTTGGCCTTATATTTGGGATCATTGTCTGAAAGTTGAATTTTCTCCCAAGAATTAGTTTTCTAGAAGACTGAATTAGGCTGTCTTGTACTATTTTGCACCATCCATTGGTCTTTAGGTTTAACAAAATGCCCATTTCCCTCTGAGGAAAAGTATCTCCACAACATGATGCTGCCACTCCCATACTTCACTGTTAGGATGGTGTTTGCCGAGGAGTTATCTGTGTTAGGTTTGCACCACACATAGCATTTTGAATTGAGAACTAATTGTTCATTTTAGTGTTATTAGACCACAAAATTTTATTCCACATTTTAGCTGGGTCACACAATTGTTTTCTGGTAAACTCTAGGTATGTTTTGATTTGGATTTTCTTCAGTAACAAATTCCTTCTAACCAGGCACCCATAGATTTGTAGTGTTCACTCTTGCTCCGGCGGCAGGCGGGGCGCCAGAGCTAGAGAGGGTAACCTTGTGCGTCCGAAAAGGGGGCGTGGTCATGAAAAGGGGGCGTGTATAAGACGCGTCCCCTTTTCCTCATAGTTGGGGGCGTGCCCGGCACTTACGGACACGCCGGGCAGCCCCCAAGCGCTGCAGAAAGGGAGAATAGATGCCGGGCGCATGCGCCCTGCGTCTATTCTCCGGCGGTGACCGGGTCACTGCACGTTTCTTCACCCGCGGGACACTGCGTCCCGCGGGTGAGGACGGCACCCGCAGGCTGTGAGGGCAGGGCGCTTTTTGCTCTACTCCTGGAGGGCAGGGTGCTTTTTGCCCTCCAGAAGGAGGGCAGGGCGCCGCGCCCCGCTAAAACAGCCTAGCGGGAACGCTATATTTGTACGTAGGACTCTTGAATGACTGATGCACCCTCACTACTGTCTCAGCAACTGAAATCTGTATCTTCTTCAAAGTGATAGATGGCCTCTCTGATGCTTCCCTGACAAGTCTCCATCTTGCTCTGATGCGGGGTTTTGAGGGATGGCCTTGCCTATGCAGTAGCTGGTTGGTTAAATAGATCCACAAGTGCTGACTGGGATATCCAAGCACTTGTATGTTATGTTGTAGCCTTTTCCTATCTTGTGCATGTCTGTAACGTTGGGCTAAGTGTAATAGCTTGCGATCTTTAGCTGCTGTGGGGATGTATGTATGTCTCCCCATATTTATAATGTGACAATCATTTTAAAGGCTGAACCAAGCTGGTTCAAATGATTGCCGCTTTAAAAATATGGGGAGTCTCGCATACATCCCCGCAGTGGCTGAAGACCGCAAGCTATTACATTTAGCCCATAATGTTAGATTATCTTTGAATGCTCTTTGGTCTTTATTTTCACAACCTTCAGCTTCACAGTATGACCAATGTTATTTTAGATAGGGGGTCTTTTATCCATAAAAGCTGACCTTTTTCAATGATTCACAGGTAGAGGCTAATTGAAAGTCAATTGTTATGGTAATATTTTTCATTTGTGTGAACGTGGAGCTGAATACTTAGGCAGCATTTTTCAGTTTTATTAAGAAGAAATATAATATATGTATGGGGATGTACTCAGCATCCCGGTGTGCGGGATGCCGACTACATCCCCAACAGCATTGGGAACCCAGCACCAGAATCCTGACCGCCGGCATCCAGAAGGTAAGTATCGGGCATTAGGATGAGGGTTAGAGTGCGGGGTTA